>JAKSZT010007815.1:45704770-45756664 GCA_026826555.1 Tolypeutes matacus | reverse complement strand
GATAGGATAGGATAGGATAGGATAGGATAGGATAGGATAGGATAGGATAGGATAGGATAGGATAGGATAGGATAGGATAGGATAGGATAGGATAGGATAGGACAGGGGAGGGGAGGGGAGGGGAGGGCAGGGGAGGGGAGAACAGAAGGAGGGATAAGTGCTCTGAAAAAGAATAAACTTGGGTGACAGAACAGAGTGATCCACCCAAGCTCTGATCCACAGGTCCATTTCTGGCTCCTCCCCTGCTTCCCTGCTTGGCTCTGAGCTGCAGGGGGCTGACCCCTGAAGACTGGGTTCCCCAGCCTCCTATGTTAGCTGGCTGTCAGCCAACTTTGGTCAACGGAAGGAACTGGTGGGAGGTTGTGGTCAGGATGAAGGGAACAACCAGGGTCTTTCTCCACCTTCCTCTCTGCATCTGATGTAACGTCACATTAAGGCACCGTTGCTGGACAGGTCTATAACAGTTCTACCTTGTCCCTGGGATAAACCTCCTCCCTTTGTCCCTCCAGCCTAGGGGTGGTAGCAGCTTCCTGCTGTTGCCTCTCTCAGAGGTCACTGCACTCTACAGGTTGGAGTCTCAGCTTTTTCAATTGCTCATGGTACGAGTTTCCTGCATTAAACTTCATCTTGTTAAAATATACAGTGTGACTTCTATTTTCTTAATGGGACACCAATTGGTTTAGGAGGAAGGTGGGCTGCTGTTTTCAATCAGTGGTCAGGGAAGACCCATTGAGCAGAGACCTAACTGACGTGAAGAGGCAGGTCATAGGAATAAAGATCTGGTGGGAAGAGCATTCCAGGCAGAAGGAAGGGACAGTGGGAAGGCCCTGAAAAGGGAACTATTTTAGTGTGTTCAAGTCAGTGGTCATCTCTTTGCTCATAACCTTCAAATGGCTTCCTAAGAATGGCCCTCAAAGCCCTTCATAATTTAGCTTCCCATTATCTCTCTAACTTCATCTCCTATTACTCTCTCCCTTGCTCATTCCACTATAGCCAACCTTAGTTTCTTTGCTGTTTGTCAATACCACCAAATATCCTCCTACCCCAGGGCCTTTGCACTTGCTATTCCCTCTGCCTGGAGTGTCTTACCTCAGAGATCTGCACAATTTACTCTCTCATCTCCTTCAAGTCTTTGTTAAATGTAGTCTTCTTTCCCTGATCACCCTATTTTAAGTTGCACACCCACTCCCAGCTCTCCCTAACCCCTTCCTTGCTTTGTATTTCTCCTCTGTCACACTACTTACTTAAGGTTTATTTTGTAAGCTTTGGGGAGCAGAGAATTTTGAATGTTTAGTTTACTGATGTATCCCCAACACCTAGAATAATACCTGGCACATTGTAAATCTCTAGATTTATTTATTGAATGAATGAGTGCATTTTGATCAGGGGAGTGAAGTGATCTGATAGACAGTTTCAAAAGAGAAGAATGGCCTATAGATAGTAGACTATGGGGTTTAGGGCAAGAGTGGAAGCAGGGAAACCAGTGTCAAGGAAAATGCACTGTACAGTGTTAACAGGCAAGGATGACTCTCTCCAAGGTCATTGTTCTCTCCAGACAAATGACAGGAAAGCTTTTCAGGGCTGGGGTGGGCTAGTGGAAAAGTACTTGGAGGATGTTAACGGGGGTTGATCACTGGGATGAGAGTGATTTACTGAGTTTGCAATTGAGGCCATTTGGTTCCAAATGTTTTCTTTTGCTGTGAGTAGGCCTCCTAGGGCTTGTACGGGCTAAAACAGTAGTTGTAGAGGTGGTTAGTAGTGGTAGGATTCTGGATAGATTTTGGGGGTAGAATAGACATGACTTGGTGATGAACAAAATGCAGGGGTAAAGAAAGATGAGGTGTCAAAGAGGATTCCAAGTTTCTGGTACAGAAAATAATAACTATTGAGGCACCTTATCCCCAGATAGGGGGAGACTGGAGCAATACCAAATTCAGGAAAGAGATCAAAAGTTCTGTTTTGAACATAATTAAGTTACAGATGTCTGAGCACAGAAGAGAGGTGGGGGCTGATGATATAAATCTGAATATAAGCAAATAAAAAGTAGGTACGGCTGTGGAGTGGCTGAGAGCACTGGACCAGCAGGGGATGCAGGGATACCAGGTCTGGTTCCAGCAGATGAAAAGAAGATCTCCAAAGAGGCAGCAGTTATTCTTCATCACACTGTGAGCAGCTAGATTTCCCTTCTGAAAGTCTTGTGTCATGTCGTGTTGTTTATTTTATTTTTTTCAGGAGTGAATCCCTACATTACAACACGACCCTTAGACCTCTACAAGGAGGGTCCCTGCTCCAACCGTGCACCTCAGGGATCCCCTGCTTCAGAGTGCCTTCCTCAAAATGTTCTAAGTCCCCTCGTGCCTGGGATGGGCTGGGGCCAGATGTGCTTCCCCATACCTGCCCCCCACCCCCCGGAGGGTCACACCAAGCTTGGATTGGGATCCACATGGACCACAGTCCCTATTTCATCCTTTCAGAAGAAAAAAGCACAGGACTTTTCTAATACTAATCTTGGAGTATGGACGATCTTTCCAGATATGACACAAAACTTGTAACCCATAAAAGAAAAGATCAAAATTTGACAATGTAAAATAAAAATCCTGCCTGGTAAAAGCCATGATAAGCAAAGACAAAAAAATCTGAAAAAAAAAACACAAAAAACCAAACGCCAAAACTCCAATTAGTTAACAAAGGGCTAATTTTCCTAATATCGATTAATCTCCTAGAAATTAATAAGAATAATACCAATTAATCCAACAGGAAAATGGGCAAAGGAAAGGGTTCATATTAAGGGTATACAGATGTCTCTAAATATGGAAAGATGCTCAACCTCACTAATAAAAAGAAAAATTGCAAATTAAAACAACTCTGAAATATTTGTTATATTGTCAGATTAGCAAAGATAAAATTGTTATGCTTCCTTATGGTGAAATTGTCAGGAAATAAGACACTCCTAAGAAACTGGTAAAGATGTTTGCCTTCCAAAAGGGGAGTTTAGTGACTGGAAAACAAGGATGGAAGAGAGATTTTTAAAAAATTCTATATTCTTTAGTACTTTTTGAAATTTTTACCATGTGAACAGTTACCTTTTTAAAAAATTAGTGCAAATTAATTAAATAATATAAATTGAAACAAATATACTCACAGTCTGAGCCCAAATCTATGTTTCCAAACTTGCTTGGAATGCACCACCTGCCTTCTGCTCGATCTATCCAAATTCTATATATCCCATAGGGCCCAGTTCAGGTACTGCTTCTCCCTAAAGCCTTTCTTGATCACCTTAACCCAACTCATCTCTCTCTCTCCTAAACACAGTCTAGGTGAGGCAAAAAACATGTGATAAAAACAGCAGACTAAGAATTAGAAAGCTTGAATTCTTATCTAAGCGCTAGCACATAAATCATTTAAAAATTCAGCACATTCGCTAAGCCAAACACTGTATGAGAATGCAAAGAGGGAATACAAAGATAAGTTCAATTAGTCCTGGGCACTGAAGAATTACACATTGTGACAGAGGCTACAGCATTCTCCAAGATCCATGTTCTCCTCTAAGCTACAGCTAAACTAGATTCCCCAGCGCTCCCTGTCCCACTTGGTGCCAGGGGCAGCTAGGCATCAGTGGTGTACATTATTTCCAGGCTTGGTCCATAAAACTACTTCCAAATCTGGATCATCCTGCATGATCCTTCATTCTCTGTTTCTTTCCCCACATGTTGCCAGGGCAATGTCAAGAGTCATGAATATATTGGAACCTCTGTCTACCTGGGTCCCCTTTGCCTTACTTTCACCACAGACCCACATTGGACAAGTAACAAGAGCCAGAAATAAACATTTACTGTGCAAAGTCACAGATATTTTGGGATTGTTTCTTATAGCAACCTATTTTTCTTTAGCTGACTAATGCACAAGTACAGAAACAGAGTAATAAGTAATCCAAAACTGCTCCACAATATTACTGTTTCCCTAATGACTTGGCTTTTGCATTGCCCACAGCACTATTTTATAACTTTCCACAAATCACCAACCTCCCATCATCCCTCTTCATGTATGTGTTCATGAAGGGGACCAGGGGGCAGTCCTTGGCTGGGTTTTTTGCTCAACCTGGCAGAATAGACAGACAAGCCGAACTAAGCTAGGAAGGAAAAGTGGCTTTATTCTTTGGTGGGAGGCTGGAGAATGTAATCAATCTCAAATTAGCCTCCCCATTTAGGGTTTTTCTCACAGCTTTTATACAGGTTGAAACAAAGAAAGTTAATCATCAGGGTGACATTTCTAAAAAGGATCTGGAATTTCATTAGTTTTTGCTTCCTCCATTAATTTCCTGGCACCTGGTGCCAGGCAGTCTAGGGTGACAAGGGTGGGAGGTGGTGCGGATATGAGGATATAGAAAATGAGTGGAGGAGTGCATGTGTTATACATTCTTTACTGAAGTGACTGTTCTGGTTAATGTTAAATCTGTAGCTCTAAGTGCCTCCTGACATGTGCACAAGAGTTATATTGAATTTTTCTACCACCATGAGGTATAATTTAATGACTTAATGTTTAAGCTATACTGTTTTTTTTTGTTTGTTTGTTTGTTTGTTTTTTAGTGCTACAAACTCCCCCTGATTCCAATCTTGGGAATTTGGGCATCATCCGATCTGGCTACTTCCAGCTAAGATGGGGCATAGTAGTTACAGGGTAGTACTATGGAAACGTTATTCATGACATGCGGATAAGACTGGTTTGACTTAAAAGGATGGAGACTGGCTTCAGGGGAGGAAGGTATTCTGAAAAGGAGAAAGTTTTGATAATTATTTGCTTTAATACTCTATCACACAAGGAGATGATACATTTAACAAGGTCAGAATTATTATTAGAAAAACTACAAGCCCCATTTGGAGGAAGATTCTTAACCAGGAACCAATTCCTGCAGGTAACCAATTGAACAAATCATAGAAATTAAAACTAGTGGTGGGAGAAGATAAGGCTTGAGTCTGATTATTCATATGGGCTAAAAGAGAGGAGGTGTTACTTGATTCATCAGGGATATGGGTGCAACATTCAGTTTTAATTATAGCACAAGTCCCTCCTTGAGAGGCAGTTCTAAGGCCGTTCGGTTTTGGAGAACAGCCTTGCACATTAAAGTCATTTCTGTGTTTATGAGGGCTAGCTATGGTAGCTGCCATTTACTGCCTGAGTAATAAACGTATTTAAGGCTTCTACCCAGATGATTACATCCTCAACTCCAATAGAAGGGATGAAGATTGCCGCTAGATGATCATACCAGTGAAAAAATAGAATGAGTCCATCTAGCTTGTAATAGCCGTAGATTTGCTACGGCAGATGGAAGGGAACTATATACAGTTCCTTGTGTCCAAGGCAATCCCAAAGTACATCTACCTGGAAGGAGCCAGGGCTACAAGTTCGTTCCAACAATTCCACTGGGTTCTGTTGAATCCTGTTGCCTGGACACTCTCTCAGAGCCAGCTCCCAGAGCTCAGCTGTGGGTAACCAGGCATAGGGCTTGTCTCTGTCCTGGCCTCCTCTATCAGTCTTGGCTGCTCTGCTTTTTTCCCAAGTTCAGCTGCAAGTTATCAGGCATATGGCTCATCTCTCCCTGGGCCTCCACTCCCTCTTGAGGGCTTCTCTCCATGCAGCTTGGTTGTGGGCAAAACTGTAGTCCTTTCTCTCACATTGCAGGATCAAATATGGCAGCTACCTTTTCCTGTGTGTCTCTGTTTTTTATCAGACCCAGCAAAAGAGTGGAGACACACCCTGAGTCACACCTCACTGACATTGTCCAATTGAAAGGGTCTCACACCCACAGGAATGGATTCTTTCACAAATATAATCTTTCTCTTTTGGGGGGATTCATAAAATAAATTTCCACACACTCCAATAACAAGGACAGACTCATTTGATTTATGAGTAAGCTTTTCGTTCAAAACTGAAAAAGTTGCTCCTGTATCAACCAGAAAATTTACAATTTTCTTACCCACTTGGAGAGAGACCTGAGGTTCCTTGTGGGTGATCAGGTTCATTTCCCACCTGTGGAAAGTGCCTCTGGGCCCTGTCACTCTGGATCACTATCTTGTACCCTGTAAATTGTGGTTATTGGGCTGTGGGGTTAGGAGTCTTTGGTGCTCCTTTCCCTGTGAGACAGGGACATTCTCCCTTCCAATTCCCATCTTCCAATTTGCATATTGCTGGGGGCCCAGAGACTTTCTAGGGTCTAACCTTTGGTTGGTTCTCTCTGTTGCTGGAGGGTTTTGCTCAGGACTGCTCCTAAAAGATTAGCATTTAAGTTAACTTTATATGCAATTGTTTTCTTCTGATGTTTTCTTGGGCCATTTCTTGGTTATAAAATTGAGTTGAGGAAGAGGGAAAAATAGGTGTAATTTGGGGGCATTTTTGGAACTTGGAAATTATCCTGAATGACATTTCAATGACAGATACAGGCCATTGTATATCATGTAATAACTTGCAAAAATGTGTGGGAGAGAGTGTAAACTATAATGTAAACTATAATCATTGCTTAGTGACAATGCTTCAAGATGTCCTTATCAATTGTGACAAATGTACAAAAGAAGGGTGTAGCTGATGTGGGAAAATGTGGGAGTGCTAGGGAGTGGGGTATATGGGAATCACCAATATTTTTTTGTGTAACATTTATGTAAGCTAAGTTTCTTTTTAAAAATAAAAAAGTATATTAAAACAACAACAACAACAAAAATACCTGCGTTTGAAAACAGTCTCTACCAAGGCTGAAATTGGCATTCTTAACCCTCCTTCTACTTTTTGCAATTTGCGATAAATATCAGGAGCACTCTGACAAATAAAAGACTGGTTAGCATTGTGCCGATGAACAAGAGCTTCTGGGTCTAAGTTAGTGAACTGACGGGTCTGCCTCAAAGAGTCTATCAAGGAATACAGATGGATTTTCGTCCGGCTTTTGAACAATTTCCTGAATTTTGTTCAAATTGTTTTTCTTGTGAACCCCATTTCTAAGCCCAAGAATTATACACACTTTGTAATGATCCGGTTTTGTTTGGTCCACCTGTTGGCTCGAGTTCCAATCAGGATCAGTTATTGGAACTGCCTGGCCTCCAGGGACATGAATGGAATTTTTAGGGTTACTATTGGCCAGGAAATCAGTGTGATCTTGAGCTTCCTCCAGTACAATTTGCTTTTCCTCTGAGATTTAAAGAACATTTACTTCACTCAACGTAATGTCCTCCAGGTACATCCATGTTGCCATATGCTTTATGACTTCATTTCTTCTTACAGCTGCATAATATTCCATCGTGTGAATAGACCACAGTTTGTTTATCCATTCATCTGTTGATGGACACCTGGGTTGTTTCCAACTTTTGGCAATGGTGAATAATGCGGCTATGAACATCGGTGTGCATTATGTTGAGTGAAGCAAGCCAGACACAAAAGGACAAATACTGTATGAATGCGTTACTATGAACCAAATATATTGTGTAATATATTGTTTGATTAAAAAAAAAAAAATTTACATGTATCCATTACATTTAATTGAGAAATGTATATATTTATTCATCTGTGTTTACTTTTTAGTTTTTAATTGTTTATGTTTTCAATTATTAAATGTACAAAATAAAGTTAAAAAAATTAATTAATTAATTTTTTTAAAAAAGAACATTTAATAAAGACTGTATATCTGCCCAATTCGGGTTATGTGTTCTGAATATATAATTTAAAAATATATTTTTCTGGGGTCATTTCTGTAACAAGGGGCCTGCTCTTCCCAATTATATAGATCCGATGTTGAGAATGGAGTATATACATGTAAACAGCCCCAAGGTTGTTCTTGGTCATCTATTCCTGCAGGTACTTGCCAGAGAGGGAATTGGCCCTGGCTTTGCCTCCTGAGGTAGAGGAGCCCTGCCTAAAAGCTACGCCAGTCCAGAAGTGGGGTGGGAAGGACACTTCTGGTGGATCTAACGGCAATTCAGATCTGTTTCATCCCCCTAATATGGAGGTGGGGGAGGTATAGGAATGGTGGCATTCTCAATTCTCGAGGTACTTGAGACAGTAATAGGACCTAAGATATCATCAGTCAAGTTAGAGTCTGGGAGGGGTATTTTCTGGTTTCTATTTCCTCCTCTTTGCAATTATTTAACTCTAGCTTTTGTACAGATGGTTGATTAACTCATTCCTTAGCCGGCTTGGGTGGCAAGTCATTGTTATCATTAGTTTTAGTGTGCTGTGGACCTGGGATCTGACTAATTGGCAGTACACCATGTGCAAAACATTCTCTCTGAAGTTTCTCATTCTCAGCTAATGCCATAAGGCATTGGACATAAGGAATTTCATCCCAGTTACTTAAATTTCTACAGAACAGGTCTATTGCAGAATAGTATTATACTCTGAAGGATCCTTGTGCTGGCCATTTCTGCTCACCTTCTAATGCATATTGAGGCCAGAATTCCTTACACAGGTGGATCATTATCTTTTAAGTGATAGGTTCATACCCAGATTGTTTTCTATGTTAATGATGCAGCAAATCATCACTTACAGCTTTGGCAGGAACTAGTGTGCTGCTGAGAATAGAGAGAATAGCACAAACCCACACACACAGAACAGAACCTGTTTTCCTTCGTAGCTGCGGCCTTTGGGATCCTAGATGCAGGACAAGAGACACCGCCCAACTCAGAGTAAAGCACTCCAGCTGCTGCAGAGCAGGGATTCCCGAATGTCTTACCTAGGGGGCCTAGGATCCACCAAACAGCGTGGTTCTCACGAGGATGCCTACCCCACGTTCAGCACCAAACTGAAGGAGATGGTAGGGTGTCCGTAGCTGGATGCTTCACTTGGCGCTACAGAACAGACAGATGCACCGAACTAGGCTAGGAAGGACAAGTGACTTTATTCGCCAGCGGGAGGCCAGAGATGTAACCAATCTCAAATCAGCTTCCCCGTTAAAGAGTTTTTCTCACAGCTTTTATAAAGGTGGAAACAAAGAAAGTTAGTTATCAGGGTGACACTTCTAAGAAGGGTCTGGAAAATTTCATTAGATTTTTTTGCTTCCTCAGTTAATCTTAAAACATGCGTGGCACCTGGGGCCAGGCAGTCTGGGGTGATGGATATGAGGGTATAGATAATGAGGATATGAGGGTATAGGTAGTGCATAGTTACACATTCTTTGGTGGAATGGCTGTTCTGGTTAATGTTAAATCTGTAGCTCTGTGTCCCTCCTGACATGTGCTCAAGAGTTGGATGGACTTTTTCTAACACTAAAGTGTAATTTAATATCTTAATGTTTAAGATCTACTGGGTTTTTCTAGTGTTACACTACCACAGTCTCTCTCATAAAGTGTTCATAACCATAGACTCTTAGAATTTAAGAATGTTCAATCCAGCCCCCTTATTTTTCAGATGAGGATGCTTAGGGTCCAAGAAGAGCTATTAACTCCACTCTACCCTATCAGCATCATTTACTCATTATTCATTACATAAATATTTCTCATGTGCCTACTATGTACCAGGAACTGTTCTAGGCATACAACATTGATCAAACTGTAACAGATTCCTCTAGGTTCTTGGCTATGTACATAATAGAAATTAAGAACATGCCAGTTTAGTTAGGCCAGTAGTTTATTAAGGAAATGGCAGAAGAGTATAGAAATGGGAGAAAATAACAGATTACAGGTACCCAGGTGTACTTGAGGGCTGCTCCAGGCAAAGAGAGAGATTTTTGCTTGTGTGGCTACTTTTAAACCATTAATTATCCCTCCCTTGCTAATGTTTGGGAGACAGGTCCCGGCTGTTTGCTATTTTGCTTGATTACCCCACCTGTCAGTTCCAGGGGTGGGGTTGGGGCTGTGGGGAGGATATGATAAAACGCATTGAGACTATCCAGGACTTTTTCTTGATTCTAGATGAAATCTCATTCCAAATGGGGGATTCTCGTGGGGTTCTTCCAGCAGCCTTCTGATGGGGTCTTTCCCTTAGGAGATTTCCACATGGGGTTCCATAGCCATATGTTTCACAGCCATGTTTTTCTGCCAGGTTTTAGATCATCTTCCCATTCCCTAAACTAGCCTGCCTCAACTCCCCCCTCAGAGGGTTTACATCCTTATTCTTAAGGGGCTGCTGAAGGACCATGGTCATTCTTCTGTAATTACTTCCTGCTGGTTATGGGCAGTAGGCCTTACCTGACAAGGTGTAAAACCTTCTTGCTACTCTATAGCGGTTGGGGGAAGATGAGTCTGGCATCATGGATGGAGCTAGATGAAATCCCACATGGTTAACGAGTCATTGATTCTGGAAGAAATAAACTTAATTAGAACTTTGAAGATACATGGTCCCACTAAAAGGATACTGGACCACAAGAATAGGAAAGACCAGGTGCCTTCAAAGGCTGCATCCTCCTGAAGTTGGTGGACTTCACCTTGCAGGTTTTGAATGCTGTTTAGGACTACTTCAGAGTGATTTCCATAGAGACAGCATTCTTCCTTAAGGAATAGTCATGTTCCTCCTTATGCTGCTGTTAGCATGTTAAGTTCCCTGCAACTTTGCAGCACCACAGTGGCAAAAAAAAAAAAGTCTGTTTGCTGTCTTAGAGCTTCTAAGGCATGGCCAGTTTCTTCTATGCTGTTAGCTCTAGGGAGAGATTGTGGTAGACAAGCTGGGCTTGGTATAAATTGCCAATCCCAGTTTTCCATGGTGGTGGTTATGTTTAAGACAGCTAAGAGGGGGATGAAAAGAGGCCTTGCCCTTTTAGTTATTGTGTAGGGAGAAAATACAGGAAATGGAAACAGACAAGATTTCTTAAGGGGTACCTGGCTTGCCCTCCCCCTAGCAATAGCATTTGGGCTAGAGTTAGAGGGAACAGCTGACTTTGACAGAGACGCTACACAGCTCTGTCTCTTGAAGAGGTATTTCAGGCCATCCAGTGGCTGGCACTTGTACATCCTGTTAGGTGTTTCTTGTGAGTTGGCACTTCCTTGGGCAGCTGGCTTTACTCAGGATAAGTACACTCAGCTGGGAATTCATTTAACTTTAACAAATGTGGGAGTGATCAGAACCACAAAGTAAGGTCCCTTCCATTTTGGCTCTAATTGAGAATGAGACCTGTTCTGCCAGGTTTTGATCATAACCTGGATTCCAGGTCCTGGGTGAGGCAATGTTGCCCATAGACCATCTTGAAGGGGCTAAGCTGAAGTGGGTCCTAGCCACCTCGTTTCCTGTTTCCCTTCTGGTGGGACACTGCTTAGCCCTGGCAGGATGGTATGTGGGTCTGCCAGTCCTTCCCAGGGTATGAGGGGACAGGTTCTGGAATAAGGGCTAAGAGGGAGACCTGGGTTAAGCATGTCTTTTACCTAGTGTGGGGTGAAGACTGTGAGAGGTTGCCCCCAAGTTAATTTGGTGGATTGCTCAATTAAAAGGGCCGTTGCCCCACTGCTCTCAGGCAAAGTAGCCATTCCTGCACTGTGTTATCCAGAGGTTGGGAGAAATAAGCTACTGGTGGAGAAATCTCACCCAGTTCTGGACTAACATCCCTAGAGCCACTCCCTTCTTCTCAGTTCCATACAGAAAGGCTTAAGGTAGGAATTTCTAAGCCTGGAGGGCTACTTAAAGTCTGTTTAAGGCATGGAAGACATTTCCTGGTTTGCTCCCCTTTCTAAGGGATGGTTTTCAGCCCCTGCAATAGCACTGTACAGTGGCTGGGCTATTTTGTTAAATCTGGGTATCCAGTAAAGCCTACAGTTGTATCTTTGTTTAAGGCTGGGGAATAAAAAAGCATCCTTTAAGTCAAACCAGCTGCAGTTTCTGGGACTTGATTTAGCAGAGAATAAGGGTTGGGTACGACCAGATGAATTGGTATTACAAAGATATTGACTGCTCTTAAGTTTTGAACTGGCCAGTAGGCATCATTAG
Organism: Tolypeutes matacus; assembly: GCA_026826555.1. Lineage (NCBI taxonomy): Eukaryota > Metazoa > Chordata > Mammalia > Cingulata > Chlamyphoridae > Tolypeutes > Tolypeutes matacus. The sequence goes on along the minus strand of JAKSZT010007815.1, from coordinate 45,744,775 downwards.
GCTTTTTTTTTTTTTTTTTTTTTTTTAAGATTTATTTATTTATTTCTCTCCACCCCTTCATTGTTTGCGCTTGCTGTGTCTGTTCAGTTTCCTTGTTTCTTTAGGAGGCACCAGGAACTGAACCCTGGGAAGTCCGAAGTGGGAGGGTGGTGCCTAATCACTTGAGCCACCTCCATTCCCTGCTTTGTTGTGTCTCTCATTATGTTTTTCTTTCTTGTGTCTCTCTTTGCATCAGCTTGTTGTATCAGTTTGCCACACCTACCCATCACATCAGCTCGCTGTCTTGCTCGTCTTCTTTAAGAGGCACTGGGAACCTCTGCTCCCTGCTTTGTTGTGTCTTATCATGTTTTTCTTCTTGTCTCTTGTTGCATCAGCTTGCCACATCTGCCCATTGTGCCTGTTCACTGTCTTCTTAGGGGTATCAGGAACTGAACCACAACCTCCCATGTTTTTGGCAGGAGCTCAATTGCTTGAGCCACATCTGCTTCCCATGTTGGGCTTTTTTTACAGGAAGAATGGGCATGTTGCAAGGAGATTGGCAGAGGACTAGTATGCTACTCCAAGAACTGTTTAACCGTGGGCCGGAGGCCTTTAACAGCCTCCTCCTTAAGGGGGTACTGCTTTTCTATGAGGGCAGGGCTGGTTGGTATTATAAACAATGGAAACTAGGGGAAACAGGAGGGCCCTTCTGGGTATCCTTGTTTCCCAGACTTAGAGGATTTCCTTTACTATTGATTCCCTGGGGTATAGCTGTTGATGAAGCACCTAGTTTCTTATCTAGAATCATGGCTAAGCACATTCTTTCCTCTAGTGCTAGGCTACAGGCACCTTAGAGGTTTTATTTATTCCTACTAGTTGGATGTATGCCCCCAGAGTATGAAGTAAATCCATTCCCAGTAAAGGGATGGGGCATTCAGGGACAATTAAAAATTGATGGCTTATGATTACGTCTCCTGCTTGGCAGAGGCTCAGTTAAAGATCTAATTTTAGATTTACCATCTGGACAGGCTCAGGGGGAGAGAAGTTTGGAGTGACAGGTCAGAACTGAATAGGTAGCTCCCATATGAATTAAAAAATCTTACCTGCCACATTAAATGTTACCTGGGGCTCCTCCAGTCTGATGTTCCACGGAGTCATCCAAGGAGCCACCTTTTCCCTGGGCCCCCTCAGGCCTCCCTGGAAGCTGTTACCATAAGGGCCCGTGGGTCATGCTCCACCTCCCCTTCGGGATTCGGTGCTCTCCCGAGACCAAAGGACCTTTTTTCCCTGCATTGAGAAAGGGACCGGGAGGCTCCCTATGGAGTTGTGGTGGTTTAAGGGAGTTTTTCTTCCAGTGGCCAAGTTCTCCACAGTTGAAGCAGGATCTCAGTGCTTTGGAGCCCGAGCCGGGATGACCCTGAGGTAGCAGGCTGCCGCCCATGGTGACTGCCACAAGGTAAGCCTTTTCCCTGTCTCTCCTTACCTTCAACTCCTCGATGGCCTCATCGTGGTTGTTGAAGATGGAAAAAGCTGCTTCTAAAAGAGAAAAATTGCCCCAACTGTTTCTAATGTTTCCATTGGAACACAGACTCTAATTGTTTCTGCTTCTTTATTTATTACTTCCTTTATTGGGTAGAGGCTGTTCTTGGGTCCCCTGGTAGGGTGAAAAGATGCTCCACCCCTAGTGACTCCTGCTGGACTAGCTATGGGCATATGAAGTGGGGGTGCAGAGGCTGGAGGTGAGTCCAAGGGACCCTTAGCTCGAGAACCACGTTATAATACAGAGGGGAACTGAGGAGGGTATCATCTAAGATATCAGCCTCCTTTCCAGGTTCTCTCTTCTCTGGGGGTGATTTCACTTCCCGAGCATAACACAACCTACAAGATCCATTTAAACTCGTGTCCTGATACAGAGCCATAAAGAGTTGGACATATGGAATCTCTGACTGCTTCCCTTCCCTTTTACACCGCAGGTCTAATTGCAAAATAGTGTCATAACTTAGAGTGCTGTTAACAGGCCATTACTGACCATTTTCAAGACCATACTATGACCAGACGGTGTTACAGAAGATCAGTTTCTCCTTCTTCAACACTTCGGTGGGCAAGGTTGTCCAGTTCTCAAGAATACAGCCCAGTGGGGAATCTGCTGGTATGCTAGAGGCCACACCCATTATTCTAGGAGAAAAGAAGCACTTTTTAAAAACTAAGTGACTAAAACTATTTTATTAGTAACAATTTTGTTAAGTTTTTCTGCTTTTCTAGCAGTTGAACCAATTTCACTTGTGATTTATACATCAAATCCCATTGCAAGATAGTATTGACATTTGAAGACTCATTTTTAGGTTACCTTTCACCATTACCCAATTTGTAACAGGCAAACCCTGAATATGATTTCCTAGGCACAAGCAGACTGACAAAGTTAAACACAAATTTAAAAGTTAAATACAAGAAGAGTTCGTCAGCCAATCCAGCATCCCAGAGTCTGAGTTTTATCCTCCAAACCGAAGCCCCCGAAATAGACACGGACTGATCAGGGGTTGAGTAAGTTTTAGAAGACATTTGGAGCCGCTGCTCTGGTATCAGTGCCCTGAGAATTCAGAGCCCTGCCAACAGGTGTCCCCATAGCCAAACTAGGTCTTGGGCAATGACTGAACCTGGAATTCAGATCAAAGCCCCCAAGCTGGGTTTGTGGGAGATGTTGGGAGCAGTTACTGCCCAACTGAAGTCCCCAGAACATGAGATTCTTCCTAGGAAAAGGAGCTGGTTTAAGCAGCCTCATTTATGGCCCTACCTGGGAGTTGCACAGCTAAACCAGATATTAGAAGCCCATTAAGAGATTAGAGATCAATTGTTCTAGTCCCTACCCTCAGGAGTCCTGAGGTGATGTTAGGGCCTCCCAAGGGCAGGGAAGGAACAGAAACTCCCTGCACCATGGGTGGAACCAAAGCCTCACTAGCAAATGCATTTTCAGTTTCTAAAACATTCTAAAGCATTTAAAATACCCAAAATGAAGAATTTAATAGTAGGGGGACTAAATGTGGAGTTGAGGTGAATTATGGATGCAGATCCCTGGTCCATGACCCCCTGGGAAAGGGACCATGGGCTGCTCCATGGCAACCACCTTGACCCTGCCCACTGCTGCTCTCCCACCCCATCCCAGACCGGGGAGCTGGTAGGGTTGGTAGAAAGGTAGGCTGACAAGGGGCTCCCTAGAAGGGGCACAAGCCCCTGAAGCTTTCTGCCATTGCCACTGCCAGGCAGACAATGGTGGGAGAATGGCGGCAGCCAGCACCAGTAGCAGGGCTGGTGGCTGCTAAAAAAGCCGGGCCTTAGAGTGGAGACACCCCACCCAGGCTAGAAAAGCCTGCTCTGTTGTCCCCGGAGCTCGGCCCAGGACCCCCGTCTCAGCAGGATGCTGCTTTGTGCCCCTACCCTCCTGGCCAGGGTCAGATCCAACAAGCCTGGGCTTGTGACGCAGAAGGATAAGGCCCATTGAGAATATCCAGGGCTTTTCCTTGATTCCAGATAAAATCTAGTTCCAAGTGGGGGATTCTTGTGGGATTCTTCCAGAGCCTTCTAATGGAGTCTTTCTCTCAGGGGATCTCCAGATGGGGTTCCATGGCCACATGTTTCATGGTCATGTTTTTCTGCTAGGTTTTAGATTCATCTTCACATTCCCTAAATTAGTCTGCCTCAACACCAGCCTCAGGAATTTTTAGTGAAGTTGGAAGAAAACATTAAACAATTACCCAAATAATCATCTAATGGCAAATTATGTTAAATGCTAATAAGAAAAAGAAGGAGCTATGAGAAAGCACAAGGGGGGAAATCTTTTTTTTTTTTTTTTAAGATTTTATTTATTTATTCATTTATCCCCCCCTTGCTGCTTGTGCTCACTGGGTCAGCCAACCACACCGGCGGGCTTGCCTTCACCAGGAGGTCCCGGGAACCGAACCCGGGTCCTCCCATATGGTAAACGGGAGCCCTACTGATTGAGCCACAGCCGCTTCCCACAAGGGGGGAAATCTAACTTACAAATGGGGGCATCAGAGAAAATCTCTCGAGAAAGTGACATCTAAGCTGAAAGGATCAGTAAGCATTACCCAGGCAAAGAAAGAAGAAGGGAAATGTTCCAGTCTCTGGGAGTAAAGTACACAGGACTGGACTCAGAAAGCAGGGAGAAGGGTAAATACAAATTGAAAAGGAAAAAAAGTTTCCCTGGTGCAAAAAGGGAAAAAGACACACATATTCCCCACCCCACAGTACTTTCTTAGAGCTCTCTCTTTAGACAATTTTTAATTGTAAATTCTTTCTGTGCCTCTTTGAGATGTATATAAATCTTTTAAAAGCTAAATGAGCCTCTAGTCAGTTTTACTACCCAGGAAATGTTTTTCTCAAGGAGCTGGGAGCCATCTCTTTGAAATGTAAACATCAAGACAGTTTGTGCCCCATCTCCCAGTTTCTGTGGGAGAGTAAAAGCCTAACTTCAGCAGGCACCTGCCTCTGACTTACAAACTTAGCTCTTGTCATAAAGCAATGCAAAGCTTTCTTTTTCCTTTGGGTAAAGACAATGAACAAACACAGGTGGCTATTCCTAATTACCACTTGAATTTAGGATGAATAGTGTGTGACAGATAGCGCTGTCTTCTTACTTGAGAACTAGTTATCCTTTATCTTGAGAACATATATGGAATGAGTTGAATCTGCTTGGATATATAAAAGAGTCAGATTTCTTTCTAACTTTGCAATCTCTTTAGCAGATTGCTGTGATGCATCACATTATGGTTTTAATGCTTCTTCAATAATAAAATTGCTTGTTTTTCCTCTCTTCTACCTTTGTAGAGAGGTTTTCTAGGTTGGGGGCAGATTTTGTTTTTAATTATAGTTCCCCAGCACTGGTCAGGGCTGAAGATATAAATTGGATGTCTTAGATAGAATTTTATCCCATGATAATGTATGACATCATCTAGGGAAAAGAGCACAGAGTCAAAAGAAAATATCTAACATTTAGAGAGTAATTTGGAGAAGGAGAAACAGGAAAGGGGGTGAGAAGGAATAGGCCAATAATAATAATATTATTAAAGAGGAAAGCCAAGACTGAGATGTCAGAGGAAATACATGAAGAGGGAGAGAGTAATCAAATGTGGCAAATTCTGCTGACAGAACCAGAAGAGACTGGGAAGTGTCCATTAGATCTGGTAACATGGAAATCATAGGAGACCTCACTTGTTTTGGTGGATTGCTAGGAGTAAAACCAAGACTGGAGAGTTTTGAAGGACCAATGGGTGAGGAAGTAGAGATGACTTGTGTGGACAGCTCTTTTGAGATACCCCCTGTTAAAGAGAGCAGAGAAATGGTGACAATTGGAGAGTAGGCTAAGATCAGAGAGGTGCTTGCATTTCTTTTGTCTTAGATTGCTTCATTTTAATGTTTAAAGATGAAGTGTTGATTGGATGTTCAAGTTGAGTAGGAGAGGCTGAATATGTCAGAGAGCAAGAGCATGGCTTAGACTGTTATTTTCCTCCTGAGGCAGGTTAGTATAGGGAAAGAGGGAAGAGAGCTGGGACCCTGCAGAGAACATGGCCATGATACTCCACCCAGAAAGCCCCTGAGGAAAGGCTGTTACCAAGAACAGAGTCGGAAAGACCCTGCCAAGACCCTGGCCAGGAGGTCTTATTTGGAACTCTTTCCAGGGTCAAAGTCTGTGCCCTCTGGTGTTTTATTAGTGAGGCCCCTGAAACTCTCACCCTGGGCCATGCCCAGAGGTGTTCATTAGTCCCTGGGAGGCCCTGAGGTTCCTCTTAATCTATTACTTCTGGGGTCCCCAAGGCTGTTTGCCTGTAAGCTGCAGAACAATCAGCCTCTGGCTTTTTTTTTTAATATATTTTTATTACAGAAGTTGTGAACTTACAAAACAATCATGCACATGTGTGGAATTCCCATATAACACCCCTTCGCCAACATTCCACACTGTTGTGGAACATTTGTTACAGATTATAAGATAATGTGCCTCTTAATGTCTGGTTTTAACTGCAAAACACAGGCCCTGGCAGTAGCTATAAATGTGCTCTCTACCACCACTTCGTAAGTTCTCTGCAAGAGCAGGCTGAAAGGTCCCTAGCCAGCCCCTTTTCTAGGGAGAAAGTTAGGCTTGGTAGATTCAGTCTGGAATCCAGGTCTAGTCATCTTCCAAGACCTAGTGTTACCAGATTTAATCTAGGTTCTTGATTTATGCTGCAGAAATGAATTTCAGAGCATGTCAGGTTAGTTAGGCCAGTAACTTATTAAGGTAGGGAGGGAAGAGAAACGAGAGAAAATAGCAGATCACAGGTCCCTGGTAGAGGGTAAGGGGCTGAAACATGATAAAGAGGGCTGATTTATAGACTACAATTTCCCATTATAGATTATAAAAGCCCAGGTTTTACCTGCATATTGATCCACGCAGGGGAGACACAGCGAGAGCAGGGTGCAGAAGCCACAAGGGCAGAGAACAACAGGGCCGAGAGCAACAGGGCTGAGAAAGGTTTTGTGCCTGCTTTTTAAACTATTAATTATCCCATCCCCTTGCTTATGGCATGGAGGAGTCCCAGGTGTTCACTGTTTTGATTGATTACCCCACCCATCAATCCTCCAGGAGGGCCCAAATATAAGGCCTCTGAAGAATATTCAGGGCTTCTCCTGGCTTCCGGGAGAAATCTCGCAAGTGTCTTCCAGCAGCCATCTTGGGGTATTGATGTCCAATGGTTCCAGATCCATCTATTGATTCCCTATCTTACTAGCCTGCTTCACTAGGGTACCGCAGGGATACCCGGCAGCAAGGCCTCTGTGTTCTCATGGTGGCAGGAACCAGAATGGCAACTCCAAACATCCCCCAAGACTTAAGAACTTAGGTGCTTCAATTTGGAGACTAGCTCCAAACATCTTCCAAGACCTAAGCAGCTTGGGAACTTTGGTTTGGAGGCCAAAATTGTAGTCAGGCCAGGATCTGGGACTCCAGATCAGCTGACAGACTTTTTTTCCATTTCTCCCTAGAACAATGGGCACAGCCTCTAGCATTCCAGCAGAGTCCCCATTGGGGTACCTTCTCAGGAACTGGGACAAGCTGCCTACTGATGGTCTAAAAAGAAGAGGTTAATCTTTTCCTGCCACACCGCATGGCTGCAGTATGGACCAATAGTGGCCTCTGTATGGGACCCTGAATTCCAGTTAAACCTGTGTAGGAAGGAAGGAGGGGACAGGCAGATCTGAGGGCCAGAGACCATGTGGTCATATGTCTCCTTAAAGGGATGAGGAAATGCACTGCCAAACTGGTCAATTATAATAAGCTCAGGGAAATTACTCAGAGAACAAAAACCCAGTCTTATTTATCCATAAGAAGCTGCAAAAACTTTCCCTGGGCCCCCAAACTTCCATTAACTCCCTTTCAGAAACAGCTTTCTCAGTTTTCAGCGGTTGAGACTGTGCCATCGAGGGGAAACAGGTCAGGAGGGGCAGGCCTGGGGATAGGCTCATCTTTTAGCTGTTGCCATTAAAGGCACCCTGTCACCTTGGGGCACCCAAATCCAGGCTCCACGTCAGCAGGAATCTGCTTCCAGTGTGGAGGCGAGCCCTTGACCCCAAGATGCCTTGCCCGCTGAGACCCACCAGGGCCTTGCCCGAGGTGAGGACAGACCATCAAAAGGAGGAGGCTCAGGTGACCCTTGATATGACAGGTAAGATTCTTTTTTTTTTTTTAAAGATTTATTTTTATTTTATTCATTTCTCCCCAACCCCTCATTGTTTGCACTTGCTATGTCTGTTCATCTTCTTTATTTCTTTTTAAGAGGCACCAGGAACCAAACCCAAGACCTCTGATGTGGGAGGGAGGTACCTAATCACTTAAGCCACCTCCGTTCCCTGCTTTGTTGTCTCTCATTATGTTCTTCCTCCTGTGTCTCTTGTTGCGTAATCTTGTTGCCTCAGCTTGCTGCGACTGCCCATCGCGTCAGCTCACTGTCTTGCCCATCTTCTCTAGGAGGCACCAGGAACATCTGCTCCCTACTTAGTTGTGTCTCTCTTCATGTTTTTTTCTTCTTGTGTTTCTTGTTGCATCATCTTGTTGTGTCAGCTTGCTGTGCCTGCCCATTGCGCCAGCTCACTGTCTTTAGGAGGCACTGGGAACCGAACCATGGGCCTCCCATGTGGTAGGCGGGAGCTCAATCACTTGAGCCACATCTGCTTCCCTCAGGTAAGATTCTTAATTTCTTAATTAACATGGGAGCCACTTACCTGGTCCTAACCTGCCACTCTAGACCTCTCTAGCCTTGGTTGTACCTAATAAGGGGAGTGAATGGGGAATCAAGATCTAGGCCATTTACTAAACCTCTCTACTGTAAAATAAGAAACCTCTTCATAAATCATCAATTAAGCAGTATCCCTCACTCAGGAAGCTGTTAAATGCCTCTGGCCCTGGGAGATTTATGTGAAGGTGATTCTAAAGTCAGGTCTTTCCCTATGCTAAATGTGTAAAATTCTCTCTTCAGTTCTAGTCTGTGCTTGCTTTAACTTTGTCAGTCTGCTCAGGCCTAGGAACTCATAAATCAGATTTGGGGTTTGCCTGTTACAAACTGAATAATAGTGAAAGGTAACCTAAAAATTTAGTCTTTAAATTTTAATACTATCTGGCGATTGGATTTGATGTATAAATCACAAATAGAATTAATTCAACTTCTGGAAAAGTGGGAAAACATAGCAACATTAGTGTTACTAATAAAATAGTTTTAGTTGCTTAGTTAATAAACTAAAGTAATTGCTAAAAATTAAATAAGCACTTATATAAGTAAATGCTTATATAACAAAATTAGAGAGGCTAAGCAGGATGGAAATCTAAATTTAGATTTAGAAATCTAAATATAGAAATTATTGGGGAAGAAAAAAGGTTTTCCTAAGCTCCTTGATCTACCCAGGCCTCTCCCCCGCACACCCGCCCTACTGTACCACCCCCTCCTCCCCCAGCCTCCTTCTCTTTGCAAGAGCTATGAGGGAAGGGCTAGGTGTGACAAGATAGGGAACTGTAAGTTTAGCTTAAAACCCTATCTTCTAGGCAAGGAAAGTAAAAATCATAGTTTGTCCTATAATTCCCAATTTAAACCTTTTAACAGCCTTAAATGAAGAGTAATTAATAATCCAATTGTCAAATTCCAGTAAATAAAGGAAAAAGTCCTTGAAAGCTATGGAAAGGTCTTTTCTAAATTATGATTAAAACAAATTAAACAAATTATAATTATTCCAGAACCTGGCAGTCAGTATGCTTTTAAGTTTATCCACAGGTTTAGAATTTTATTAAAGAAAAAAAGAGGTTTTAGCCTCCTGTGGAGGAAGAAAGTAAAAAGAATGTTTCTTGCATACATTATAATCATTTCAATTTTATTTAGCTTGGATGTAATCTCCCTAGGTTTATACGATACTAATAAAATAAATTAGCATTATAGTTATTAAATCTTTAAGATGATGAAAATTGTGAGTTCATGTTTAATGAAATACAGATCTGTCCTAAAGTGAAATGACTAATTTTAAAGGTAAAAGTAACTAGTTCTTGTGGTTGTGGTTGGTTATAGGAAGTTTGCAAAAGCAATTTCTAAACTGAAATATTTAAATGGCTAATTCCAGGAAGCTATTATTAAATAGAAACCTGAATTGATACTGATAACAAAAAGTAACTTATCGTTAATTATAAGAAGTTTGTAAAAAGCATTGTCTAAACTGAAGTATTTAAGTGGCTAATTACAGGAATCAGTTTAAATAGAATCCTAAATTGATACTGATCTCAAAAAGTAACTTCATAACAGGGAAACCTAACAGAGGCCACATCAATCTGCATGTTAAGGTGGTGGTAAGGGAAAGAGAATCTTGATTCCATTGGGAATCTTAGGTTTTCATAAAATAATGGAGAGTGTAGTTTTCCTGTACTGTTAAAGTAAAATAGCTGTTATTTAACATAATCATGGTAAAGGTGTAAAAGTAAAGTACTAAAATAATTAAGTTCATTTAATATATTATAAACTGCATTGGAAGTATTTAGAAATTGTATAAAAATTAAAAGAGATAGACATCAGTATTGTCAAACTCTGTTGCACATTCAAACTAAGCCCTGCATGGTTCCTCTTCATTTAAGTTATTGGCTGTCAGTCACTACAACCCCTAAAACAATAAAAGTATCTACCACATCTCTGGACATGCTCCTGAAGTGGAAGGAAAGTACATTGCTGTTTTGGACTCATAAAGCAGCTGGCAATGGCTCAATATGGCCAGATTTACAACAGACTTTACCTCCAGACTGGCTCTGTTTCATAATGCTGAAGGGCACTATGCACCAGGCCTATGAAACACTGGAGCCTCTCTCTAGGATCAATGGTGCTATAGTATGCCATCTGTGTGAAGGACATACCAAGAAGAGCAATAATTACCAGAGTGATTTGAGAAGAACTTAAACAAACACAATTGGCATTATGGACTGCTCCCATGGAGAGACAACATGTATGGTATTGCAAACCTGGAGCTCAGAACTATTAAGTACAGCTCAAAGAGGAGCTTGTGCATTACTTAGTATGTTGATTATTAAGTATTGAACTTATATGCCTGCTGAATATGATTATATCTCTTCTTCTTTTTTTTTTTTTTTTTTTTAAAGATTTTATTTATTTATTCATTTATCCCCCCCTTGCTGCTTGTGCTCGCTGGGTCAGCTAACCACGCCGTGCGGGCGGGCTTGCCTTCACCAGGAGGCCCCGGGAACCGAACCCGGGGCCTCCCATATGGTAAACGGGAGCCCCACTGATTGAGCCACAGCCGCTTCCCATGATTATATCTCTTCTATATGCAGAAGGATATTGAACATGCTAAAAGTCTTGGTAAATAATTCATTTTTTAAGTAATTAATGAATGTGCCTATAAGATAAAGGAATGGCTCTCTTAAGTACTGTCTTTATTTTGCTTATCATATGCTTGTCTTGGTGTTGCCTATATTGTGTTTGTGAGTTTATGTCTAAGGCAGTGCCTCTCCTCATAACTCTCCTAGCTGTCTTAGGTATAACCACCACCCTGGGACCTGGGGTTGGCAATTTATACCAAACCCAGCAGGCCTACCACAATCTCTCCCTAGAGATAACCAACAGTATAAAAGAACTCAAGGAAGAAGTTGATGTTTTCCATCAACTTCAGGATGATGCAGCCTCTGGAGGTTCTTTCTCACGCTCATGGTCCAGTATGTCATGGCTAGCCCCCTTCTGGGGCCTGCTTACCACCATCTTTATCCCTTTAGTGGGACCATGTATCTTCAAAATTCTAAGTTTATTTCTTCCAGAATCAATGCCTTCCAGAACAAGGTATTAGTTGTGCGGGGATTTCATCCAGTTCCAACCATAGTGCCAGACCCATCTTTCCTCAACCTCAATAAAATAGCCCGAGAGTTTTACACACTGTCAGGCAGGGACTCCTGCCCTAACCAGCAGGAAGCAGCCTCAGAAAAATGATCATTGCCTTTCAGCTTCCCCTTAAGAATAAGGGTGTAAACTCTCTGAGGAAGTGTTGACACAGGTGAGTAGAAGGAAAGACGGAAGATAGCTGAGACCCTGCAGAGAACATGACCATGAGACCCCACTTGGAAGTCCCCTGAAGGAAGGCTGCTACTAAGAACAAGGCCAGAAAGACCCTGCTGAGACCCTGGCCATGGGGTCCTGTGGAGGAAGAGCTAAGCCTGGAGAGAAATGCAGCCCCGGGAAGAGGGGAACCCAAGGAGCCTGAACCCTGGCAAATGTCGGCAGCTGTCTTGCTCCAACACGTGGCAACGGACTGTGGTGAGAGAAGAAACTTAATGCTTTATGGCCTGGTATCTGTGGACTTCTACCCCAAATAAATACCCTTTATAAAGACCAACCCATTTTTGGTATTTCACATTAGCACCCCTTTGGCTGACTAATACAGGTCCCATTTGGAACTCTTTGTGGGGTCAAAGGGAAGCCCCAGATAACTCCAAACCATTGGTCCTGGATAACTCCAAACCAAAGGCCTCATCATTGGTCCCCTGAGAGCTAACAGGTGGGGCAACCAATCAGAACAGCAAACAGCTGGGGCCCCTCCCCAACATTAGTAAAGGGGAGGAGAAAGGTCTTAAAAAGGCCTAACCTGGGGCCCCACATGTGCATCTCACCCCATAAGCACACCCACACCCATGTCTGGAGTTGCATACTATTTTTTTTTGTTTGTTCCTTAATAAACTCTTTAACTCCTTGCCTACTCTATGGCCTATCCTTAAATTCCTCTATGTGACATAGCCAAGAATCTAGAAGCCCAGAACCCAGAGTGTTCCACTAACACTCCAATAACCATTCTCCTATGTTCTATGGTAGTGAATCTGAATTTTAGTTGAGTAAATGGCCTCTTGAACAAGAACATTTCTCCACCTGCCTCCCCTTGCTGCTAGAATAATAATGTGACCACATTTTAGCCATGGAAACAAAGGCAAAACTGATGTGTGCAACTTCTGGGAAGTGTCCTTAAAGGCCTACTCTTCTCCTGCACATTCCTTCTTTCTGCTGGCTGGAATGCAGATTTAATGGCTGCAGCATGATCTCCATAATTTTGGAAGCCATAATTTTGAGGCTGTGGGAAAGATAAAAAGAGCCTGGATCCCTGGTGATCATATTATTGTCATACAAGTCCTAGATGGCCTTTATCTATGAGAGGGAGGTATATGTGTTGACCTTGTTTAAAGTTGCTGAATTTGTAGCTTCTATTTTTTTTTCCAGTTTATTATTATTATTATTATTTTGTCACTCACTGCAGAACTTAATATTAGCTAAGAAAAGGTGGATAAATAATATAGTTAGATCCCTGAGTAGGATGAATGGGATGGGATACAGCACAATAAAAGTATTGGCCCTTGATAGGAGGGACACCTCCTCTATTCAAAACTAGGCTCCAACACTTCCTAGCTGTGTGATCTTAGTCAAGTTACTTAACCTCTCTGTGCCTAAGTTGCACACAGTACAGTGATTTATAAGTGTTTGCTATTGCTGTGAGGATGTAACAGAAGGGAAAAGGGATGATGGCTACAGACACAAATAGGTTTTTTATTTTGAAATACTTTCAAACACACAGGTCAGTGACAAAAATAATACAGAAAACTCAGCATAACCCTCCCCCTCCCCCAGATACCTAGATTCATCAATTTTAACACTTTGCCACATTTGCTGTATCATTCTGTCCATCTGTCTATTATCAATCCATTTTCAGAACACGAGTGTATGTTGTATACACCATGCTCCTTGAGCACTTAATACTGCCATGTACATTTCCTAAGAACAAGGATATTCACTTATATAACTACCTTAAGTATATTTATCAAGTTAAAGAATTTTAACATTGATATGAAGCTTATAGTCTATATTACAATTTTTAAATATATCCCAATAATGTATTTTAGAGTCTTTTCTCCTCTTTTGCTAGATCCCATCCAGGATCACATGTTGAATTTAATTATCATTGTCTTTTTAATTTCCTTTCTTTCTTTTTTATTGGAACATATATATGACACAAACTTTCCTACCACTCCTAAGCATATCATCCAATGAGATTAATCATACCACCTCCCATTACTAACACTTCTCCATCTCCCCAAACAGAACACAATACTCATCATGTATTAACTCCCCATTCTCCCAACCCCACCCATGGCAACCTGTACTCTAATTTCTGCCTCTATGAGCTTGCATATTCTCTGATATTTTCTTTGTAGTTACCTTGGGACTGAGATTTAACATCCTAATTCTTGTTTGTTTTGATACCAACTGAACTTCAATAGTATACACAAACTATGTTTCAATACCCTTCTGTCTCCCCACTTTTATGTAATTCTTGTCACAGATTACATGTTTATACATTATGAGTCCCAAACCATTGATATATCATTACATTTTATGCATTTGCCTTTCAGATCCTGTAGGAAGTAAAAAGATAAGTTATAAACCAAAAATACAATTGCAATGACATATATACCCATGTCACTACCCTCACCAGAAATTTTTATATCTATGGGGCTTTGATCTATGGTCTATTGTCCTTTCCTTTCAACCTGCAGAACTCCCTTTAGCATCTCCTGCAGGGTCAATGTATTCATCAGCCAAAAGGGATGCTGATGCAAAGTACCAGAAATCTGTTGACTTTTATAAAGGGTATTTATTTGAGGTAAAAGCTTACAGTTTCAAGGCCCTAAAGAGTCCAACTCAAGGTACCATAAGAGGTACTTTCTTACCAAATATCTGTTGCCATGTGTTGAAGCAAGATGGCTGCCAATGTCTGCAAGGGTCCAGCCTTCCTCTTTCCTATTAAGGCTTCTTAAGCCCAGTTTCTTCCGATATCAGCTGTAGGCTGGCATGTGGCTCATCTTTCAGGGCTTCTCAACTGCTCTGTTCTCTTCACAAGGTCAGCTGTAAACTATTAGGCAAATTTCTCATTTCTCCCTGGGTCTCCAGCATCAGAACCAAGTTCTCTCTGCTGCCATCTCTTTTTCTGTGTGTCTACTTTTGTGCTCTTGATTGAGTGTCCATTTATATAGCCCACCTTTCAATTCTGCATGCCCTAATGATGTGGTTGAATCAAAGCCCTAATACTGATTTAATCAAGTAAACTTAAAACATTTGAATGTAACACAATCAAAGGGTATCATTCCCAGAAAACAGACCAGTTTACAAACATAATCAATATCTCCTTTTGGAATTCATAAATAATATCAAACTGCTACTGTCAGTCTAGTGGTAATGAACTTCCTTAGCTTTTGTTTATCTGAAAATGTCTTTATTTGGCTCTCATTTTGAAAGACAGTTTTGCTGGGTATAGAATTCCTGGTTAGCAATTTTTTTTTTCTTTCAGCACTTTAAATATTCATCCCACTGCCTTCTTGCCTCTATGGTTTCTAATAAGAAATTGTTACTTAATATTATTGAGGTTCCCTTTTATGTGGCATGTTGTTTCTCTCCTGTGGCTTTCAGAATTCTCTATTTTTTACTTTTGACGGTTTGATTTTAACATGGTATGATCTGGGTTTATTTGGGTTTCTCCTGTTTGGAGTTATTTGAGCATTTTGGGTATATTCATGTTGTGTCTTGGAAAGCATTCAGCCATTATGTCTTTTTGAATATTTTCTCTCTGCCCCTTTCTCTCTTTCTTTTCCTTCTGGGATTCTCTCAATGTGCTCCACAGGTCTCTCAGGCTCTGTTCACTTTTCTTCAATCTTTCTTCTTTCTGCTCCTCAACCTGAAGGATTTCAATTGTCTTATTTTCACATTCACTGATTATTTCTTCTGCAAGTTCCAATCTGCTGTTGAACCCCTTTAATTTCTGTTGCTGTGGTCTTCAGCTCTATTTGGTTCCTTTTCATAATTGCCATCTCTATATTGATATTCTCTTTGTGTTTGTCTATCATTTTCCTGATTTCCTTTTGTTCTTTGTCCACCTTCTACTTTAGCTCTTTGGGCATATGTAGGACCATTTTTTAAAAGTCTTTGTCTGGTATGGCCCAGATCTAGTCCTGTTCATTGTTGGTTTCTAATGCTTTAATATTCACTTTTGCCTGGGCCATTGCTTCCTATTTCTTTGTATGTTTTGTAACCCTTTGTTGAAACTGGACATTTTGATATTTTAATGTTTTACTGCTGGAATTTAGACTCAGGCATCTATTCCTTAAGCTTGCATCCAGCTAAGTGTTATGACAGGGCTTTCCTTGAATGCCAGGAGCTAATAAAATTTTTTAAAAAGAAGAAGAAAATGCTTTTCCCAGTCTTTGCATATGGACCTGTGGGAGTGTTCTTCAGAGCTTATGCATACAATGAGTTCAGAGAATAGCCCAGGCCAATGTGTAAAGGTCTCCCTGGTCCTTCCTGGACATGCATCTTGCCTTGAGCAAAAATGTGTGGCCCCAAGAGTTCCCCTATTTATACAAACTCTTCTCTAGAAAAGAGGTTCCTTTCAATCTCTGGCACTGCACTGTATGTCCTACTGCCAGGTAGCCACTTGAATGCACTCCCACAGTGTTTTGTAGAAGTCTGTGACCTGCCTTTCTCACACAGGGCAAGTTCTGGGACAGCAAGTTCTTTGGGCCATGACCAGAAAGATTGGGTCAGACTTACATGCTCCCAGCATGTGCATGAGAATTATTCTTCTCCTTCTGGAATCTAAAATCTGCACTGGCAGCATAAACTGCATAGATCCCATTCTACCACTTTTTTTTTTTTAACTTTATTTTGTACATTTAATAATTGAAAATATAAGCAATTAAAAACCAAAAAGTAAACACAGATGAATAAATATATACATTTCTCAATTAAATGTAATGGATAAATGTAAATTTTTTTGTTGTTTTGTTTTTTGTTTGTTTTTTTTTGTTTTTTTTTGTGTGTGTGAATCAAACAATATATTACACAATATATTTGGTTCATAATAATGCATTCATACAGTATTTGTTCTTCTGTGTCTGGCTTGCTTTACTCAACATAATGTCCTCCAGGTTCATCCATGTTGCCATATGCTTTATGACTTCATTTCTTCTTACAGCTGCATAATATTCCATCGTGTGAATAGACCACAGTTTGTTTATCCATTCATCTGTTGATGGACACCTGGGTTGTTTCCAACTTTTGGCAATGGTGAATAATGTGGCTATGAACATTGGTGTGCAGATGTCTGTTCATGTCACTGCTCTCAGTTCTTCTGGGTATATATACCCAGTGGTGGTATTGCAGGGTCACATGGCAAGTCTATATTCAACTTCTTTAGGAACTGCCAAACAGTCCTCCATAGTGGTTGTACCATCCTGCATTCCCACCAACAGTGAAGAAGTGTTCCTATCTCTCCACATCCACTCCAACACTTGTAGTTCTCTGTCTCTTTAATAGTGGCCATTCTGATAGGTGTGAAATGATATCTCATTGTAGTTTTGATTTGCATTTCCCTAATCATGAGTGATGTTGAGCATTTCTTCATGTGTTTTTTTGCCATTTGTATTTCTTCTTCGGAGAAATGTCTATTCAAGTCTTTGGCCCATTTTTTAATTGGGTCATTTGTCTTTTTATTGTTGAGTTGAAACATCTCTTTATATATCCTGGATATTAAACCCTTATCAGATATGTGATTTCCAAATATTTTTTCCCATTGAGTTGGCTGCCTTTTTACCCTTCTGACAAATTCCTGTGAGGTGCAAAAGTGTTTAATTTTGAGAAGGTCCCATTTATCTAATTTTTCTTTTGTTGCACGTGCTTTGGGTGTGAGGTCCAAGAAACCACCACCTACTACAAGGTCTTGAAGATGTTTCCCTACATTTTCTTCCAGTAGTTTTACGGTCCTGGCTTTTATATTTAGATCTTTGATCCATTTTGAGTTGATTCTTGTATAGGGGGTGAGATAGGGGTCCTCTTTCATTCTTTTGGTTATAGATATCCAGTTCTCCCAACACCATTTGTTGAAGAGACTGTTTTTTCCCATCAGCGTGGGCTTGGTAGGTTTGTCAAAAACCAGTTGACTATATAGGTGAGGGTTTATTTCTGGATTCTCAATTCTATTCCACTGATCGATATGTCTATCTTTATGCCAGTACCATGCTGTTTTGACCACTGTAGCTTTGTAATATGTTTCAAGGTCAGGCAGTGAAATTCCTCCCACATTGCTCTTCTTTTTTAGAATACTTTTGGCTATTCGGGTGCACTTACCCTTCCAGATGAATTTGGTAATTGCCTTCTCTAATTCTGTAAAGTAAGCTGTTGGGATTTTGATTGGTATTGCATTGAATCTATAAATCAGTTTGGGCAAGATTGACATCTTCACGATATTTATTCTTCCAATCCATGAACACGGAATGTCTTTCCATTTGTTTAGGTCTTTTTAAATTTCTTTTAGCATTGTTTTGTAGTTTTCTGCATATAGGTCCTGTACTTCCTTGGTTAAAGGCACTCCTAGGTATTTGAGTCTTTTTGTTGCTATTGAAAATGGAAATTTCCTCCTGATTTCCTCCTCAGATTGTTCAGTACTAGTGTACAAAAACATTACTGATTTTTCCGTGTTGATCTTATATCCTGCCACTTTGCTGAACTCATTTATTAGTTCAAGTAGTTTTGTTGTGGATACTTCAGGATTTTCTAAATACAGGATCATGTCATCCGCAAACAGTGAGAGTTTTACTTTCTCTTTTCCTATTTGGACGTCTTTCATTTTTTTGTCTTGTCTAATTGCCCTAGCTAGAACTTCTAGTACAATGTTGAATAACAATGGTGACAGTGGGCATCCTGGGCTTGTTCCTGATCTTAGGGGAAAAGCTTTCAACTTTTCCCCATTGAGTATGATGTTGGCTGTGGGTTTTTCATATATGCCTTTTATTGTATTGAGGAATTTTCCTTTTATTCCTATCTTTTGAAGTATTTTTATCAAAAAAAGGATGTTGGATTTTGTCAAATGCCTTTTCTGCATCTATTGAGATGATCATGTGGTTTTTTTCCTTCAATTTGTTAATATGGTGTATTACATTGATTGATTTTCTTATGTTGAACCAGCCTTGCATACCAGGAATAAATCCCACATGGTCGTGAGGTATAAGTCTTTTGATATGCTGTTGGATTCGATTTGCAAGTATTTTGTTGAGAATTTTTGCATCTATGTTAATGAGAGAGATTGGTCTGTAATTTTCTTTTCTTGTGGAATCTTTATCTGGCTTTGGTATTAGGGTGATGTTGGCTTCATAAAATGTGTTGGGTAATTTTCCCTCCTCTTCAGTATTTTGGAAGAATTTAAACAGGATGGGTGTTAATTCTTTTTGAAATGCTTGGTAGAATTTACCTGTGAAGCCATCTGGTCCTGGACTTTTCTTTGCTGGGAGATTTTTGATGACGGATTCAATCTCCTTAATTGTGATTGGTTTGTTAAGTTCTTGTATTTCTTGTTGTGTCAGTGTAGGTTGGTTATGAGTTTCTAGAAATTTGTCCATTTCATCCAGGTTTTCTAGTTTGTTGGCATATAGTTTCTCATAATATCCTCTTATGATTCTTTTTATTTCTGTGAGGTCATTTGTAATTCCTCCCCTTTCATTTCTGTATTTATTTGCATCTTCTCTCTTTTTTTCTTTGTTAGTCTAGCGAGGGGTTTGTCAATTATTGATCTTCTCAAAGAACCAGCTTTTGGTTTTCTTGATTTTCTCCATGGCTTTTTTGTTCTCATTTTCATTTATTTCCACTCTAATCGTTATTATTTCTTTCCTTCTTTTTGCTTTGTGATTGGTTTGCTGTTCTTTTTCTAGTTTCTCAAGTTGTTCAGTTAAATCTTTGAGTTTAGCTCTTTCTTGTTTCTTTTTTTTTTTTTTTTTTTTTTTTTTTAAAGATTTTATTTATTTATTCATTCATCCCCCCCCCGCTGCCTGCGCTCGCCGGGTCAGCCAACCACGCCGCGCGGGCGGGCCCGCCCCCACCAGGAGGCCCCGGGAACCGAACCCGGGGCCCCCCACATGGCAAACGGGAGCCCCACTGATTGAGCCACAGCCGCCTCCCATTTCTTGTTTCTTAATATAGGCATTTAGGGCTATAAATTTCCCTCTCAAGACTGCCTTTGCTGTATCCCATAAGTTTTGATATGTTTTGTTCTCATCTTCATTTGTCTCAATATATTTACTGATTTCACTTGCAATTTCTTCTTTGACCCACTGAATATTTAGGAGTGTGTTGTTCAGTCTCCACACATTTGTAAATTTCCTTTTTTTCTGTCTGTTATTGATTTCTAGTTTCATTCCATTATGATCTGAGAAGGTGCTTTCTATAATTTAAATCTTTTTATATTTATTGAGAGCTGTATTGTGACCTAACATGTGGTCTATCCTGGAGAAAGATCCATTGGCACTTGAGAAGAATGTATAACCTACTGAGTTTGGATGCAGTGTTCTGTATATGTCTGTTAGGTCTAACTTGTTTATCATATTGTTCAAGTTCTCTGTTTCTGTCTAGTTGTTCTATCTAATGATGTGAGAGGGGTGTTGAAGTCCCTGACAATTATTGTAGAAATGTCTATTTCTCCCTTCAGTTTTGCCAGAGTTTGTCTCATATATTTTGGGGCACCCTGGTTAGGTGCGTAGATATTTATGACTGTTATATCTTCCTGGAGGATCATCCCTTTTATTAATATATAATGGCCTTCCGCATCTCTTATCACTTTTTTGCATTTGAAGTCTGTTTTGTCTGATATTAGTATAGCTACCCCTGCTCTTTTCTGTTTACTATTAGCGTGGAGTATCTTTTTCCAACCTTTTATTTTCAGCCGGCTTGTATCCTTGGGTCTGAGGTGAGTTTCTTGTAAGCAGCATATGGATGGCTCATGTTTTTTTATCCATTCTGTCAGCCTGTATCTTTTGATTGGGGAATTTAATCCATTCACATTCAATGATATTACTGAAAATGCACTATTTATTTCCTCCATTTTATTCTTTGGTTTTCATATGTCATCTTATTTTTGTCTTTCTTTTTACTCTTTTGGTTATCCTTTCTGCTTTTCTTTCTTCTATACTCTCCTCCAAGCCTCTCTCTCCTGTCTTTTTCTTTCAGGTTCTAAGGCTTCCTTTAATATTTCCTGCAAAGGTGGATTCTTTTTTGCAAACTCTCTTAGTTTCTGTTTGTTTGTGAATACTTTATATTCACCTTCATATTTGAAGGACAGTTTTGCTGGATAAAGAATTCTCGGCTGGCATTTTTTCTCTTTCAGTTTCCTAATTGTATCATACCACTGTCTTCTCGCCTCCATGGTTTCTGAAGAGAAATCTGCACAAAGTCTTACTGGACGTCTTTTGTACGTGATCGTTTGCTTCTCTCTTGCTGCTCTGAGAATTTTCTCTTTATCTTTGACATTTGACATTCTGAATAATATGTGTCTTGGCGTAGGTCTATTTGGATTTATTCTCATTGGGATACGGTGTGCTTCTTGGACATGTAAGTTCATTTCTTTCGTGAGAGTTGGGAAATTTTCAGCTATTATTTCCTCAAATACTCTTTCTGCCCCTTTTCCTTTCTCTTCTCCTTCTGGAACTCCAATGACACGTATGTTCTTGTGTTTTGTGTTGTCATTCAACTCTCTGAGCCCCTGCTCAATTTTTTCCATTCTTTTCTCTCTCTGTTCTTTTCTCTCTTCAATTTTAGCTGCTCTGTCTTCCGTATCACTTATTCTTTCTTCTATCATTTCGAGTCTGCTGTTGTATGCTTCAAATGTATTTTTTACTTCACCTATTGTGTCTTTCATTCCCATGAACTCCGTTACTTTTCTGTTCATGATTTCAAATTCTTCTTTACGTTCTCGCAATGACTTCTTGATGTCATTGATCTCTTTAACTATGTTCTCTTTCATCTCATTAATTTGATTTTGGAAATGTGTGCTCATCTCACTGATTAGTTCTCTCAAATTCTGCATCTCTTCTGGGACTTTGCTGTATTCCTTTTCTTAGGCCATGTCTTCTATTTTCTTAGTATGGCCCGTAATTTTTTGCTGGTGCTTAGGCATCTGGTTAGTTTGTATTTTACTTAGATGCTCTATCTCTTTCTCTTTTATGGGATTTCAGTGGCAGGAGGCTGTGAGTTACCACCGCTCTTTGATTGTTAGGATTGTTCTGCTGGTTGCTCAAAACTGGGCACTGGACCCAGTAATTGGATGTAGAGTCGTTTCCTAGGGCCTTGGGTAGGGAGGCTATAGAGGCCAGGAAAAGCCTCTCTTACTTATTAATTTTCTTATGTGCATTTCCTTGGTCTGCCAGGAGATGGCACTTGTTGGCAGCTCTCAATTCAATGCCTGGTCGGAGCGTATTTGTTGTGACACAGACCAGATCAATGTGATAGAGCTTCCTGTCGGGGGGCTAGGAGCCCTGTAATTCAAACTTTCTGAGACAGTTCTCCAGACTTCTCTCATAGCACCCCACTTTTCCCAGCTAGGAAATATTTCCCCTCCCCTCTGAATCCTCAACAATCAGTCCCTGTTAGTAGAGGAGGAGATTGGGAGGTTTGTATATCTTTAGCCCCTTACAGGATCCAAGGCAAACAATGGCACAGCCCCGCCCAGCCTGGAAGGGCTCTCGGGACAGGGCAGTCCAAACCTGGTAGTCAAAAGCAGGGTCAGCCCCAGGTTCTCTCTCCCTTCTCCCGTGGAGTCCTCAACAATTAGTCCAGGCTAGAAGAGAGGGAGGTTACGAGTGTCGGATTTCTCCAGTCCTTTCTAGGCTCCCAGGGCAAACCGCCGTGTGGAAGGGTCTGTGGGGCTCCGCAGCCCAAATTTCAGGTCAGAACCTGAGTTAGCCTAAGGCTGTGTCCTTCTCTCTCCCCTTTCCGGGAGTGGTAGATCCCTGAAGCCCCCTTTGTCTGTGGTCGCAGTCCCAGGGACCCGAGAATTCTGAAGAGTGTGGGGGAGGGTGCCGGCAGCAGCAGAAGCTGCTACTTGCAACTCACAGTTCTGTAGTCGTGATTTTCCTCTTCTGTCCCTCTCTCCTCTGGGTGGTGTGCAGCCTTCACCTGCTGTCCTAAACCCTAGAAGATCATTTGCGGGGCTGTTTCAGCTTGTCCTCTAAGTATTTTTCTGGAGAAGAGATTCCCATGTCTTACTAGTCCGCCATCTTCTCTACCACTTTTAAGTAGCCTTTTTCTTGATTCTGTGCTTGCCCTGTTACTACAATCCTTTAACTGTTTCCTGGAGCTTTGAGAAAGAAGTTTCTCTTGTTCTTACTGATTGTTCAAAATTTCTGTGGGAGGGCAGAGCCCTGAAGTGTCTCATTCCATCTTGTTTGGACGGGGGGAATTGTGGGAACCATGGCATCAGATTAGGCAGATTAGGCTCAGCTCTCACAAAAACAATGGAGAAAGAGCCAAAAGCTGCCTGAGGGACCTGCTTTGGGGTCAGCAGACTAGGACAGTGCTTCACACCCAGAAGGTGAGGGACAGAGAGATGAAGAAACTGAAACAATAAACTGTGAGTTACTAAACCTCTCGGCTGCCAGGAAGGACTCCCCTCCCCCACCTCCAAGATATTCACCGGGGGTAAAACCCCTGGCTCATTGCAGCTGACTGAGAGGAGAGCAGGGAAAAGGGAGGGGAAGCCAGGGGGCTTTTCTTCAGTGAATTGGGCCAGCTGAACCCACTTTGAATCTTGGCTCTGGCCAGATAAACAAAAAGGAAGAGATACACCCCCGTGGAAAAGTGCACCAGCAAGAGCCATCTGCTGGTCTGAAAATTACATGGACAAAAACTGCTTTTAGAGTTCTCTTTACCCCACCCCTGTGCCCCATTAGTGAGTCCCTGGAACAATTTTGGTAACTTAAGCTGGGCAGTTTTAAAGACTTAGGATAAATTGAACCAAATATCAAAGAGCTGTGAAAAAAAATAACAATAGGCAAGAGAGAGAAATTGGCCATTAGAGTAAATTCACCAACATATCAGATTCCTAGACATCAGTAAAAAAAATTACAAGCCATACTAGGAAATAGGGAGTGATGGCCCTGCCAAAGGAACAAACCAAATATCCTGAAGAGATTCGGGATTTAAGACAATCAATGATAATCACACAATTTAAAGAATTTAAAGTAGATATGACTAAGAGATAAAGGATATTAAGAAGACACTGAGTGAACATAAAGAACAATTTGAAAGTCTGCAAAGAAAAGTAACAAGCCTTATGGAAATGAAAGACATGATGAATGAGATTAAAAATACATTAGAGACAAATAAGAACAGATTTGAACTGCTTGAAGACAGAATTAGTGATTTCAAAGACAGAACATCTGAACTGGAAAAGACAGAAGAACAGAAAGAGAAAAGAATGGAAAAAAATGTAACAGGTTCTCAGGAATTGAATGACAATGCAAAACGCAAAAACATATGCATTATCAGTGTCCCAGAAGGAGAAGAAAATGGAAAAGGGGCAGAAAGAATATTTAAGGAAATAATAACTGAAAACTTCCTTACCTTTAGGAAAGACATAAATATCAATATCCAAAGATGACAATGCACCCCAAACAGAATAAAGATGAATAGACCTACCCCGAGATACCTACTATTCAGAATGACAAATATCAGAGATAAAGAGATTTTGAAAGCAGCAGGAGAAAAGCAAAACATCACATACAAGGGAAACTCAATAAGATTATGTGCCAACCTCTTATCAGAAACCATGGAAGAGAGAAGAAAGTGGTATGGTGTATTTAAGGTATTGAAAGAGAAAAACTCCCAGCCAAGAATTCTGTATCTGGCAAAGCTGTCCTTCAAAATTGAAGGGGAGTTCAAAGTCTTTATAGACAAACAAAAACTGATAGAATATGTTACCAAAAGACCAGAAGTACAAGAGATACTAAAGGGAGTGCTGCAGCTGGAAAGGAAGAAATCTGTGCACAGGGCAGTGCCTTGCCCAAGGTTAGGCCCTTCCCAGGCATCAGTCTCTGGTCAAGGAACTGGCTAATGGGCAGATGCCAAGGCCTGGCCTCCTTGCCTCAATTTGTGACAACCTTGAAAGTCAACCCAGCTCCAGAACTTCCTGAGGAATGAATTGAGACCTCAGTTGCTTGCAGAAGTAGTTTTACTATGTGCAGAAGTAGATTTTTAATTTGATATAAGACAAGGAGTTTCTATAGGGTGGCTTCTTAATTATCTGTGAAATAGAAGGCAAAATCATGAAATGAGAATGAGTGTGGGGCAGATGGCTCAGATATGAGATTTACAAAGTTTGAAACAGTTATTGTAGAAAAAGAAAGCAAGTCGATCAGAGAGATGTGGAAAGATTGCCAGGCAACACTGAAGGCCCATGTCAGAGTGGGGATTATGAATTTATCATCATATCAATTTTCCCAGCAAAAGAATTTTCTCTAGCAATTTCAGCTACTCAGTTTGGAGTAGAAAAGGGGAGTTATTGGGTTCATGTGAGACCAGAGTTCAGCCAAATGAAAACAACAACAGAGGGATGTGGAACAAGGAAGCTGAAGGTAGCTGCTAGAGAATCTTTATAATGTTAGATCACAGAATACAATTTAGAAAGGATGTTAAGCCAGAAGAGGGAAGATGAGGGGGAAGAAAAATGAGGAATGCCAATGGCAGATATTGATGAGTTCAGAAAGCTGGTGCAATGAGGGTGTGGGCACAGGTACCCATTCCACCCATGCGTGCAGGTGCACACAAACACACATATTGGTTTTCTAGAAAAATCCCTGTTTTCTGGATGAAGAGCTCCTACAAGCTTAGCTTCTTCAAAGAATAGAGATAGTAAGAGATGAAAACGTCCACAAGTTTGGAACTGGAGTTCGCCATTGTTCAGCCAGACCCAAGTACTGGGCTAAGGTGTTCCCTTCCACATTGCACTCCCCCTGACCATCTGTTTCAAGGTACCTCACAGTGTCCTGGGTCACTTAAAATTGGGGTGTCCACTGGCATGACACTCACTCCTGATCTGATCGTCACACTCTGAAACACACCTCTCTTCCCACACCAACCTCCTCAGAAGCCCAAGTGATCCTTACATAGTTTTACCAGGGCAAGTGTGAAGATTTGAATCAACCATCTCTCTCAGGGTTCTGTTTTCTATTCTAACGGCCTATACTCCACTCCTTGATCCCCTTCCCTTTTTATTTTCCAAAACTTGTTTGGAGGTAAACATACACTCTGAGGCATGCACACACACCACTTTAAAGATGAACCATTTGCCCCTAATTGCATTCCTACTAGAATAATCCTAATTTTCCTTGAAATAACTTGGCTGTTTCTCGCTATCTAGAGCAGGTGTCTGCAAACTTTTCCTGTCAAGGGCCAGATAGTAAATATTCCACGTTTGTAGGTCATACAGTGTCTGTTGCAACTATTCGGCTCTGCGTACTGGCATGAAAGCAGAGACAGTATGTAAATGAATAAGGGTGCCCATGTTCCAATAAAATTTTATCTATGGACACTGAAATTTTACTTTCATATAATTGCCATGTGTCATGATAAATCGTTAACCTTTTTATTTTTTTTAACCATTTAGAAATATAAAAACCATTTTTAGAATGGGGAGTTATTGCTTAATGAGTACAAATTTCTGGTTTGGATGATGAAAATGTTCTGGAAATAGTGGTAAAGGTTACACAATATTTTCAATATATTAACATCACAGAATTGTACACTTTGAAATGGTTAAAATTATTTTTGTGATGTATATTTTACCAAAATAAAATTAAGTCATTAATTAAAAATAAATTTTTAAAAAACATTCTTAGTTAGTAGGCTGTTACCCCTCCCCGCCCCCCAAAAATGGCCACAAGCCAGATTTGCCCCATGGGCAGTATTTTTGTTGACTCCTGAAACATGCAGAAAGGAAAAAAAATACAAAGATAAATTATCCAAGATATCACATGATTATTTACAAAGGAATATGACTCACATTGACATTTTAAACTCTGTTAGGGAGGGTGACATTACTGTACTCTCCCCACTTTCATGGAGGAGAAAGACTTCTGCTTCATTTTCCAAGAGAGCACTCTCCTGGAAGAACACTCTGGTCCTTATCTCCTCTCACCTAAATCATGACTCAATTGGTGAGATGGGGCAAAGTGACTGCCAAAGCCAGGCCCAGCCTCCTGGCTCCTGCTCTCTCTTCATGCTTGCCTGCCTGCCTGGGCATGCTCTTTCTCCACTCCTATTCCACCATGGAACAGCAGTGAGTCAGACCCAGATTCAGCCTTCTACAGAAGTGGAGTCAGACCCAGATTCAGCCTTCTACAGAAGTGGAGTATGCATACATCAGACAGAGCACAAGTCAATCCATTGGGACACAAGAATAAAATATTAAAAAATTAGAACTGGTATTTGTATTTATTTTTATCTTATTCTCTTAAATGTATATTTTAATGAATTTTAAAGATAAATAATACAATACAACAGTACAACAGTAAATATATATGTAATTTGTAAATGAATGAAGATATTGGGGACAAATACTCAGAAATAATTTATTCACAGGGATATGAAAGCAAAATTTTGGAGGGGAGCAGATGTAGCTCAAGTGCTTGAGTTTCCCTTTCTCATCTATGAGGTCCTGGGTTTAACCCCGATACCTCGTAAAAAAATTAAAAATAATTTTTAAAAAGTTTAGAGAGTATTTCTCTAAAGAATGCATGTTACTATCTTCCATTAGATTAGATGGTGTGTGTGCCAGGCTATGATCCTCTATGCTGCTAGCTGGGTGAGTGACTGTTCTATAGCCCCAATTCTCCTCACAGATGGGTACTAAAATCTAAACCTGGCAGATGGGTAGGTGAAGGAGAAGACTCACAGGAAGTCTCATTTTGGCCTTGGGCCCAAGCAGCCTCCTCTGGTTTCACCTCTGGTTGAAACAAGTGGTGTACCTTGCTCCTTAACTGCTGTGCCTTTAGCCTCAATTCAGAATCCAGTGAGAAGGAGAAGATTGGTTAACTGGTGCCCTGGAGCTACCTGCAAGTGGTTCTCTGCATGTTGATATGGAAAGACTTATTAAGTGGAAGAAACAATATACTCTTTATATTCTTGTATTTTGTGTTGTTAGGTATGACTACATGTACAACATGTTTATTGAATGAACTGAACTCAGTGGAGTACTAACATGTCTGGGCTTTATTGATTTCCAGCCTTCACCCCTGCAATATTGAATGCCCCTTTCACACCACCCCTCCAATGACATCTCAGGAAGATCACGTGTCACTTTCAGATGGAAGAATAGGATCCTTTTGGTAATTAAAACATACTTTAAGTGTTGAAAACTTAACCCTGCCCCTCCCAGCTCAGGCCTGGTCTGTGGCTTGGGGACCTGTAATTGTGAAAGGAGGTGTGGACTGCTTCTTCATTTTCCATCCACCTCTCCCACCTCCTGCAGCTGGCTCCTTTAGAGCCCAATAGGGCATTTGGGTATGAGTCTATGTGTGTGGCACCAACCTGTTGTAACTGAGCTCTTGGTACCCTCTGTATGGCAGGTGTCTGAACGTGGCTTTCTCATGAGGACAGTTACGGATTTCAGAGCCCAGCAGAGATAGCTACACTGTACTGTTCCCTGACAGGCCTGGGAGGAAGAGGTGTGAGAGGCAGGGCAGGAAGATATGCACCCTCTGGCTGATCTCCTGAGACACGGCCTCTTAGCGCCTCTCTACTGAAGTACATTCCATAGCAGGCATGCTCTTGGACAAGTTTCCCTCAAGTTCAGCTCTGTGTCAGTGGCATCCATATGACTTTGCCATGTCCAGCTATAAGTAAGCAGGCTTCCTCACTCCTGCCTTGTCTGCTTGCTCTAACATGGACGGCTCTTTCAGCCAGTCTCCCTGCTTGGAAATTCTCTAGGTGAAAAGCAGGCAGCAGTCTATGTTCATATATCAAGTTGTCCCAAGAGCTCTCTCACCATATTTGCTCTGGCAACTGCATTGGGATGGATCTGTGAGTTTCTGCAACTCCCCAAACCTCAAGCTAGGAAGAAAGATTCCACACTACCAATTGCTCTGAATGGTTCTTCTGGCAGCCCCTGCCCCCTCCACACCCTTCACACACATGCACACACTTCGAAAGCCACAGCACTTGCCTCTATGCCTTTCTTACTTGGATAGACTTTCTAGACTTCTTTTATATCGACTGAAAGTGAGTGATAGGGTGAAGGTCAAAGGACCTGTTGGACCACATTTTAATTAATCCCTTGGGCATGTGTGTTATCTAAGCTTTAGGGAATTTGTCAAAATGTTGAGGGGGAGCAGATGTGGCTCAAGCAGTTGAGTGCCCGCCTGCCACATGGGAGGTCCCGGGTTCGGTTCCCGGTGCCTCTAAGGAAGATAAACATATGACGAACAGACAATGAGCAAACACAACGAGCAGATGAGAAAAAAAATGAGCAATGAGCAAAAATGACAAGGGAGACAACAAGAAAACACAATGAGCAGACAATGAGCAAAAACAAAGAGCAAGACAACAAGCAGACAATAGTTACTGGATTTTGTCTAGGTTCTTGACTATGCTGCAGAAATGAATTTCAAGGACACGTCAGGTTAGTTAGGCCAGTAATTTATTAAGGTAGGGAAGGAGGAGAAATGGGAGAAAATAAGTCATGGGTCCCAGAAAGAAGAAGGGGCTGAAGAGTGATAAAAAGGGGTGGTTTATAGACTACAATTTCCCATTATACATTATAAATGCCCAGGTTTTACTTGCATGTTGATCCATTTGGGGGACGCGGCAAGAGCAGGGTGCGGAAGGCAAGAGAGAGCAAGAGAGAGCAGGAGAAAGAGCTTTTTAAACCATTAATTATTCTGCTCCTTTGTTAATGACATGGAAGGAATTCCAGCTGTTTGCTGTTTTGATTGGTTAACCCACCCATCAGTCCCCTAGAGGGCCCAAGGCTAATGTCTCTGGAAAATATCCTGGGCTACTCCTAGCTTCCCGAGGAAATCTCATTTGCGAGGGTCTTCCAGCAGCCATCTTGGGGGTATCCATATCTACGTGGACTTCTTGCCAGGTTCCAGATCCGTCTATTGATTCCCTATTTTACTTGCCTGCTTCATAATGAGCAAAAAAACAAAACAAACAAATAAACGAGCAGGGAACTGATGTGGCTCAAGCAATTGAGAGGCCAGCTCCCACATAGGAGGTCCCAGGTTCTGTTCCCGGTGCCTCCTAAAGAAAACAAAAACAAAAGCAGACACGAGCAAAAAACAATGTGCAAACAGATGGAGAGCCTTCTGTGGTACGGGGGCGGGGGAAGAAATGTTGAGACATGAGAAGTCCTATTCAACATTCTGTTACATACATACATACATACACACACACACTTATGTATGGTAACACCCTTCTAAAAGGACATACAAGAAACTTAGTCATGATTATCTCCAAGGAAGGCTCAGGAGTTTAGGGTAGGAAGGAAATGTTCTTTACTGTATATCCTTTAAATTACTTGAAATTTTTTTAAACGTGTGCATGTATTACTTTTCCCTTTTTAAGAAAACTGACAATGAAGGATGTTGTTAGTGTGGGAAAACGTGGGAGGTGTGGGGAGCGGGGCATATGGGAATTCCCTATATTTTTTTATGTAACATTTATGTAATCTAAGTATCTTTAAAAAAAAGAAAGAAGAAAGAAAGAAAGAAAGAAAGGAAGAAAGGAAGGAAGGAAGAAAACTGGCCGGTAAAAAAAAGCAAAACTGAAGTGTTCCTATTAACTTTACCTTTTCTAGGATAGGCTATGAAACACTTGAGTGAGGTGTGATCCCTACACGTGCCTAACAAAAAAGTGTGGGAGGAATTATCCACACAAAGTAAACAATGGTTTTGTTAAAGCAACTTCTCAGACAATTTGATTTCAAGCAAGTGTCAAAGTTTTATTTCAAACTTCCCCGCAGGGGAATAAGGCTTCTAAAAAAAACCCAGTGGAAATATTTCTTTGGGGGGAGGAGCTTTTATTGGTGGAGAAAAGATATGTAGATAAAATTGTTAGATTAGATACAGGAAGGTGCTTAAGCTTACAAGACGACAAATAGCTAAGAGGAACTGTTAGACCAAACAACAAAATTATTTTCCATTCAGTCTACCAAGATTGTACAATACGTATGATTTCCCCTTTTCTCAGGTCTGAGGTTTTTGTTTGTTTATTTCTAACCTCAGCTGGATTCTTAGTCTCCCTTGGCAATAAAATGGATTGTTTCTGCATAAATTCTTTCCAATTCCTCTCATCTATACTCTCAATATTCTCCTCCAGACCCCACTTCAGCACCACTCCTTTCTCTCCGGACAAAGAAACATTGAGCCTTTACTATGCCTAGGCACTCTGCCAGGGAATGGGGATAAAATGGTAGGACTGAAGGTCTCAGCCTACATGGTCTAGTGCAGAAAACACAAACAATCAGTGTTGGCATTCAGGAACTGGGTCCGTGAAAACGGTGCCATGGATGAGAAAGAAAGAATAAGACAAAGAGAAGGAAAACTGGGATCAGGGGATTCTCCCTATGATATGGCGAGAAGAGCCCAGCCACCTCATAAAGTGTGGCTTTTATTCTGGCTTTAGAACAAAGAAAATACGTGTGAGCATGTGCAAGGGCAATAGATACTTGACAGTTACATTTACTGAAATCAACAAGTCTTAAAGATCAATGACTCAGCTCTTTTACTGAATGCAATTTTTCTGCAATTTACAGGCATTGTAAATCTTACAAGCTCAGGATGTTTTCCCACCCAGCTCCTAGCATGAGACTGGAGAGCTTGTTTATTACATTCCAAGGTGACCTTCTTTTCTGTCAGTAGTCATGGCCTTTAATTGAAACTCCATCAAATCAGGGAACAGGGTGTTGGGTAATTGAGGGGTGTGATGTGGATGGGAGCCCTAGGCGAGGACCTTTGTGCCCGTTGTGTGTGTGGGCTAAGCTGGGACTTGAGAAACAAGGAGAAGTTCTGCAAGTGGGGATGGAAACAGCAGAGACCAGGGCTGGTGTAACTTCAAAGTCCACCTGACACAGATCAAAATCTGCCCCCACAACTGAACAAATCTGCAGTGCATTGCCTTGAACTCAGAGGAAATGATATCCCTTTCCTTGTCCCAGATCAGCACTTCCACATGTGCTCCGTCTGCCTGTCTCCTAATCAGAAACCCTGGTGTCTTTAATTCATGAATTCACTTTTTCCCATTTATTTATTTATGCATCTGAGGTGACATCACAAAGTCCTCTCCAAAGCATCCAGTTGGGACAACTAGCAAGATGGTGGCAGAGTAAAGAGCTCCTAGAATCAGCTCCTGCTACAGGGCAGTTGGTGATCACCCAGAGCTATCTAGAGCACCTCTTTGGGGCCTCCAGGAGACCAGAAGAGCATCCTGCAACATCCTTGAAAGAATGGAAGGAGGAGACTGCTCATCTGCAGAGAAGATTCGTAAATAGTGCCCTCCACGCCATGGAGGCCGGTGCCCATCCTCCACTGGAGGCACAAGCCACCTCGGGAGCTGTTCTGCGGCTGGAATTGAAAACTCCACTTCCCAAACCGGGGGAGGAAGGGACAGTTGGACACCAACTTCAGCTACTGATTAGTAAACTCAGCGGGCTAAAGTATAACCCTAAAAACAGCTAAAGTTTGAACCTGTCCAAGTCAGAAAGACGCTGGTAGCCGCCATCTTAACTCTGCGCCTGACATGAGTGGAAGCGGGGCTGACTGAAAATCATAGTGCTGGCAGGGGCCAGCTTTTTTCCATCTAGATCAGATTGCCACTCTAGCCTAAGCCCCAGGCCCACCTCGGGCAGGGAGGAAGCTGGGGCGAGCTGCAACAGCCTCTCCGGGAAATTACAGGCCACGCTGCAGAGGCCGGTGATCATCCTACTTTGGCAGCACAAGCCACCCCAGGAGCTATTCTCTGGCAAGAATTGGAAGCTTCATTTCCAAAAAAACAGGGGAGGAAGAGACAGTTGGCCACCGATTTCAGCTACTAATTAGTAAATTCAGCTGGCTAAAGTATAACCCTATGAACAGCTAAAGTGTGAGCCTTTGCAAGAGGTGGCTTCATTTTTTTCAGATGGGGAAACTGAGGCACAAGGCGCCTACATAGCTTACAGCACCAACTACATCCTTGGCTCCTATTACACAACCAGCAAGGGAAAAAGGGCAAGAAAGCCCTAAACTAAAGAGAAAAACTGCCCCCAGAATAAATACATCTAGTAAGCCAGATGCCAAGACACCAACAAAAAATTGCAATCCACACCAAGAAACAGGAAGATATGGCCCAGTTAAAGGAACAAGATAAGCCTCCAGATGACATAAAGGAGTTGAGACAACTCATCATAGATGTTCAAACAAATCTCCTTAATAAATTCAATGAGACAGTTAAAGAAATTAAGGATATTAAGAAGACATTGGATGAGCACAAAGAAGAATTTGAAAGCATACATAGAAAAATAGCAGATCTAATGTGAATGAAAGGTGCAATAAATGAAATTAAAAATACAATGGAATCATATAATAGCAGATTTGAGGAGGCAGAAGAAAGGATTGGTGGTCCTGAAGAAATGGCCTCTGCAAGTGAACATTAAAAGAACAGATGAAGAAAAGATTGGAAAAAATTGAACAAGGTCTCAAGGAACTAAAGGACAGCAAGAGACATGCAAACATACGTGTTATGGGTGTCCCAGAAGGAGAAGAGAAGGGAAAAGGGGCAGAAGGAATATTTGAAGAAATAATGGTAGAAAATTTCCCAACCCTATTGAAGGACATAGATATCCATGTCCAGGAAGCACGACGTACTCCCATCCAAAAAATCTGAATAGACCAACTCCGAGACACATGCTAATCAGAATGCCAAATGCCAAAGACAAAGAGAGAATTCTGAGAGCAGCAAGAGAAAAGCAATGCATAACATATAAGGGATGCCCAATAAGATTAAATGCCAATTTCTCACCAGAAACTATGGAGGCAAGAAGACAGTGGTATGATATATTTAAGATACTGCAAGAGAAAAACTTCCAGCCAAGAATCTTATATCCAGCAAGACGATCTTTAAAAAATGAAGGCGAGTTTAGAATATTGACAGATAAACAGAAACTGAGAGTGTAACCAAGAAACCTGCTTTGCAGGAAATACTAAAGGATGTGCTACAGCCTGAAAAGAAAAGACAGGAGAGAGAGGCCTGGAAGAGAGTCTAGAAATGAAGATTATATTAATAAAAGTAACTACAAGCATCAAAAGAGTGGTAAAAATAAAATATGACAGATAAAACCCAAATATTCAGGAATAAACTTAACCAACAATGTAAAGCACTCATAGTCAGAAAACTACAACTCATTGCTAAAATAAATTTTAAAAAGACTTAAATAATTGGAAGAACATTCCATGCTCATGGATTGAAAGACTAAATATCATTAAGATGTCAATTCTACTCAAATTGATATGCAGATTTAATGCAATCCCGATAAAAATTCCACCAGCATTTTTTAAATAACTGAAAAACATGATTATCAAATTTATTTGAAAGGATAAGGGGTCCTGAATACCAGAAACATCTTAAAAAGGAAAAGCAAAGTTGGAAGACCCTTATTTCCAGACTTTAAGTCATTACCTAGCTACAGTGGTAAAAACAGCATGGTACTGGTATAAAGACAGACACAGACCAATGGAACCGAATTGATGGTTTAGAAACAGACCCGCACCTCTATGGCCAAGTGATTTTTGAATAGCCTGTCAAACCCACCCAGCTCGGGCAGCACAGTCCATTCAACAAATGGTGCTGAGAAAATTGGATATCTATAGCAAAAGAAGGAAAGAGGACCTCTATCTCACACCCTATATAAAAATTAACTCAAAATGAATCAAAAACCTAAATATAAAAGCAATAATCATAAAGCTTCTAGAAGAAAATGTAGGAAAATATCTTCAAGCCCTGGTGGTAGGTGGTGGATACTTAAAGGAGATAAGAGGAGAACTGAGATGGACCACTGATATTTAATGTATGCAGAAGTTTTAATCAGCTTTACTGTAAAAGTGTGGAAATGTACAGAGTTGATGGTAACACATTATCCAGATTGTAAATAAGCTCTCCAAGATTTGGCCCCTGCCTAACCCCCAGCATCTCCTCTTGCCACTACCCTTCATCCAAACTTTTGAAACTTTCCCCTTGTTGCATTGTATTTCATGCCTTTGGACCTTTGCTTATCCTCTCACTTCTAATTTATTCAAGTAGCAATTCTTGATGAGACATTGTGCAAGACGTGGAGTCAGTACTGAGGATATAGTAGGAAGCAAAACCAGATATGATCTCTGTCCTCATGAAGCTTGCAGTCTTCTGGAGAAGGCAGGCATTAATCAAATAAGCACACTAAATAAATGTGAAATTAAGCTGTGATTAGAACTATGATGATGAATGCAATAAGTTAGTTGCTTAGAGAGGTCAGGGAAAGCTTCCCTGAGGAAACCACAATTAAGCTGAAGAATGTGTTGAAGTTAATTGAGAGGATAAGGCAGATCTTTCCAGGCAGAAGGACCAGCATGTGCAAAGGCCCTGGGGGAGGGGGGGATGGTGTATACTTGATTCTGAAAGAAGGTTACTGCATATCAAACATTGAGAAAGAAGGGGAAAGTTCTTCATAATCTTGTCCTGTATGCAAATACTAAGTCATTTCCAAGATTGGCCCTTTCTGGGAAAGTTTTTCTCATCCCCACCAATGCTTGTTCCCCAATCAGCTGGAATCAGCCACTTTTTCCTTTGATCCCCACAGTACCAAATAAGCACGTCATAAAGGGACTTTCATTGTAGGTATGTGCTTTCATGTCTATTTCTCCCCACTGGTCCATGAGCCATCTGGGGGAGGTGAGGGTAGGTGCCTTGGTCAGCTCTGTATTTCACGGTCCCCGGCACAAACCTTGGCACAGAAGAGACCTCTGAAAGTATTTGTCACCAGAATGGCTAACTGGCTGAAAGGATGGGTGGACGGATGAATAAATGAAGGCTATTAATAATGATGTCATCTATTCCTTTGGAGATTATGATTAAACTCCTTAACACACTCCTCCTAATTGGGCCTGTGCCAGGCTCTGCTGCCTCAGTCCTTAGCGCTCACAGTTCCTCGCTCCCTCTCAGGGCTTCAACCATGCTGTCTTCTCTCTCAGTTCCCGCATCTGCCCAGTCCTTCCCTGTCAGAGAAGTTTCCCTCAGTCTGAGGCCTTAGTACTGCGTCCTCCAGGCCTCCTCCAGGCCTC
Organism: Tolypeutes matacus; assembly: GCA_026826555.1. Taxonomy (NCBI): domain Eukaryota; kingdom Metazoa; phylum Chordata; class Mammalia; order Cingulata; family Chlamyphoridae; genus Tolypeutes; species Tolypeutes matacus. The sequence goes on along the minus strand of JAKSZT010007815.1, from coordinate 45,709,077 downwards.
GGTTTAGGTCACTCGGTTCTCGGTGACACTCCTGCCTTCTGCCCTGCTACTCCCCGCACTTCCCCTATGGAAGTTCTTATTAGACTGTATGCTCATTGCTCAGTTACCAGCATAATAGTATACAGAACTTTCTAAATTGTATTTTCCTCCACTGCAGGATTCCTCCCTCTTCCCTCAGAAGAGAATTGTTTTTTACTGAATAAATACTTTGATAAGGAGTTTAAGGCAGGGAGGGTAAGGTCCTCCAGAGACTGCATGAATGTCAATAGATGACTTTCCAGGGAGGCCGAATTCAATGAGGGCTTTGTTTTGACAAGTGACTACACAACCTCCAGGCCAGAGCCGAAGGTCCCAGGACAAAACCAGGAACAAGAAAAGTGAAAGATAAAGAAACAAAGAAGAAGAAAAAAACCCGCAGGATTTTAGAGGTTGCACAGAGGAACTGCAGAGAGGGTAAAGGGAAGGAGGTTTGGAAGAGGGAAGTAGATATTTAATGGAGGAGTTTAAGTTTTCTGGGTGATGTGTGATGTAATCCCCTCTTCCCTCTTCCCGCAAAACGTTCAGTGAAAGCTGTATTACTCCCCCGGGTACTGTCATTTTGGAGTTGGATTTGTTTGGAGAAACTGAGTCTGGACTCAGATTGAGCAAGGGGCAAAAGTAGAGGCTGCCCCAAAGTAATCAGCCACAGATAGGTTACTCCTGCCTGTCTCCTCTCCTGAACTGGGGGCTCCTGCAAAGCAGGAACTGTCCTGCTAATGGGTATATCCCCAGCTTCGTGGTCAGTGCCTGACACAGAACAGTTGCTTTATAAATATGCACTGAATGAATGTATGATGGCCTGGCAATAGAAGAAACTAAGTTACTGTCTATTAAATAAATGCTCCGAACATCTTCCACAGGGAAAAACAAAATAAAGGTTTTTCAAAGATTCCCGCATTCTTTCCTTTTGTTCCTACCTCACCAGAGCCACAGAGTTCCTCTATTGGCAGACAACAGATAGTGTGGATGGGGGGTGGAAGGTTGGGGAGAGCTGGGGGCTGGCTCTCGTTAAATCAATGTTAGTCAATACATATCCAGCACCACCTATGTGTAAGACAATGGTAGATACTATATGGCTGATGAGGAAATATAAGACACAATTTAAAGAGGTTTTTGCTTCAGCTACTAAAAATTTCCTCTGCACTATTTTGCACTAAGTACTCTGTCCTCTTAATTTCATTGAATCAAGACAACCACATACTATTATTATCTCCATGTCCTACAGGAGGAAGTTGAAGGTGACGTGCTTTGTCCTGGGTCACACTAGTAGGTAGCAGAACTGAGTCTAACCAGGCATCCTGCATCTAAAGCCCATCCCCTTAACAGCTGCCTCTAACACTGGAGGTTATGCACACATTATATTGGAATTGCCTACCAGGTTCCTAGTTCTCTGGCAATCTCCAGAAATTCCACAAGAGGGGGATCTTTCCCTATCAGTTCTAGACTGCTGGATTTGGGATTATGGATTTAATTCTCATTTTCATAGGCAGTTCAAGAGTTGTGTTTGTCCAGGTCTCCAGGCACAATGGAGTGTGGGTACCCTAAGTGGATAACCGATCAAGTTAGCATAATAGGCTTTTTTAAAAGAAATTGTGGTAACATATATATATACCATAAAATTTGCCACATTAACCTTTTTTTAAAAATTTTAACAAATCAATTTTATTGATACATATTAATAAAGCATACAATCCATCCAAAGCGTGCAGTCAATGGTATTTGGTATAATCACATAGCTGTGCATTCATCACTGAAATCATTACAGCATTTTCATTTTTCCAATAATAAAAAACAGACAAAAAACTCATCACCTGTCAATCTCTCTGTACTTCCCATGCCATACACAACTGCTTTTTTTGTTTCGGTCTCTCTAGTTTATTTGTGCTTATAGTTTGTAAAAACAGTCTTATATATGCAATATTACTCATATTCGTATTTCACATGAGGTTTCACTATGTTATTTAATCCCATGGTACATTTTTTAGCTTTCCTTCTAGTAATACACATGTGCTTAGACTTTCCCTTTCAACCACTGTAATACCCATATACTAGCTCTGCTGGTTATAAACACTAATATGTGCTTCTCCATTTCTATTCATTTCCAAAGATTTTCAAACAACATTTTTACCAATTCTGCACAGATTAACCCTCAGCTTTCCATTCTCTAACATCATCCTATTTTTCTGGTGACCTATATTCTAATTTTTAACTTCATGAGTTTACACAATATATTTGTTCATAATAGCACAATCATACAGTATTTGTCCTTTTATGTCTGGCTTGCTTCACTCAACATAATGTCCTCCAGGTACATCCATGTGGTCATATGCTTCAGGACTTCATTTCTTCCTACTGCTGCATAATATTCCATCTTGTGTGTTCACCACAATTTGTCCATCAATCATTTGATGGACACCTGGGTTGTATCCAATTTTTGGCTATCATGAATAATGCCGCTATGAACATTGGTGTGCAGATGTCTATTCGTGTCACTGCTCTCAGTTCTTCTGGGTATATACCTAGTAATTGTATTGCCAGGTCACATGGCAAGTCTATAAATTCCTTAGGATCTGCCAAACAATCCTCCACAGTGACTGTACCATTCTACACTCCCACCAACGATGAAGAAGCATTCCTCTAGCTATACATCCTCTCCAACACTTGTAGTTTTCTGACTTTTAAATAGTGGCCATTCTAATAGGCATGAAATTATATCTCATTGTCGTTTTGATTTGCGTTTCCCTAATTGCTAGTGATGTTGAACACTTTTTCACGTGTTTTTTCTGCCATATGTATTTCTTCTTTGGACAATTGTCTATTCAAGAATTGCCCCCTTTTTTGGTTAATAATATTTTATTTAATGGGGGGCGGATGTGGCTCAAATGGTTGGACATCCATCTGCCATATGGAGGGACCTGGGTTCGATCCCCGGGACCTCTCTCCCGGTAAAATAAAAAAAAAAACAATAATAATAATAGTAATATTTTATTTAATATGTTCAAACAAATCAAGATCCCTCTATAAGGGAACTATAAAATTACATGGATCTTTTTGTATTGGATTTTTTTCTTTAAAGCCGCTTTAGATTGATTAACTGTTACATCAAAAATATAGGGGGGAAGCGGCTGTGGCTCAATCAGTAGGGCTCCCGTTTACCATATGGGAGGCCCCGGGTTCGGTTCCCAGGGCCTCCTGGTGAAGGCAAGCCTGCCCACACGGCGTGGTTAGCTGACCCAGTGAGCACAAGCAGCAAGGGGGGGATAAATGAATAAATAAATAAAATCTTTAAAAAAAAAAAAAAACTTATTAAAAAAAAATATATATATATATATAGGAGATTCCCGTAAACCCCCACCTCTTCCCCCTCCCCCACTTCCCTCATTAACATCTAACATTAATGTGGTACATTTGTTACAACTGATGAACACATATTGAAGCATTGCTACTAACCATGGTCTATAGTTTACATTATGGTTTACACTTTGCACTGCACAATTTTATAGGTTTTGAAAAACTGTATAATGGCCTGTATCTGTCATTGCAATATCATGCAGAACAATTCCAATGTCCCCAAAATGCCCTATGTTACACCTATTCTTCCCTCTCCCCTCAGAACCTTGGGTGACCTCTGATTTTATATCAATGGTACAAATTCTTCCACTACTAGAATAAGTGTACTTTATTATTTTTTTTTAATTGAGAAATGTATATATTTATTCATCTGTGTTTACTTTTTAGTTTTTAATTGTTTATGTTTTCAATTATTAAATGTACAAAATAAAGTTAAAAAAAAAAATCTCTGTTACAAAGATTGCATTCACCCTAGTGGTAGATTTTTTTTTTTTTTTTTTTTATTATGGGTAAAAATCAAAATTCTCACAATACATACAAACATTTGTAAAATGATATATAAATATATATGCATATATGTGTATTTGCTTACAAAAATGTTATTTATATATATATATATACATATATTTTAAGAGGTGCTTAGATTACCTAAAATATTACACGGAACCCACTGGGATTCCCATTTGCCCACCTCCCACACCTCCCACCACATCCCACACAAACATCTCCCACAGTGTGGCCCACCAACCTCAATGAACTTACACATCTTGGAGCCTTGCCACCAACCATAGACCACAGTTCACACTGTAGACCACACTCTCTCCCACTCAGTTCTGAGTGGTGTGTGCTGATTTAAAATGGCCTACATCTATTGCCACAACAGTACTCAGGACAACCTCCAACTCCCAAAGAAGCCC
>JAKSZT010007815.1:45610503-45689770 GCA_026826555.1 Tolypeutes matacus | reverse complement strand
AAAGAAAAAAGAAGAAGGAAACAAAATAGATGGGATATAAATTGACACCCTTAAGTTGTGGGCCTATGAAAAAATGTTGTCTCTAAGAGCCACAACAGAAAACAGAAGGCAGAAACATGCAGGAAGGATAAGCGATAGTTTGTAATACAGAATCAATATATACAGCGAGTGGGAAATTACTGAATAAGAAGCCCAGCAAATAAGCGACCAGCTGGCAGCACCTATTTAAAAAAAAAATAGGAGGAAAAAGGAAGGGGGGAGGAAAATGGGAATAATAGCAATAGACCAGAAAGTAACATAGAGAAACCAATGATCCACACAGGCAAGCAGTCAAACAGAGCTAAGGGGGGTCAATGATTCCCCTAGGGTCCACGTGGATCCTTCCTGTCTACTTGTGTTTATCAATGAATTTCCCCACAGGGTTCTATATGCAGGTCCTGAAGCAGCTTTTAGCTATTAAACTAAATTAAAAAGAATTTATTTTTCAATTGTTGAGGTGACCTCACTTTTTTTTTTTTTTTTAGCCAAATGCAGGACCCAAAATAATTCCTCTTCTAGACCAACCCCCTTACGGAAGGGATCCTAGCTGGGCCCGTGGAAATTAATCAAGCACGTTCCACTTTCCGGACTCCCCAGGTTAGCTGAAACTCTGATGTTAGTCAGTGAAGAGTGCTAAAGACGGCGGATTCCACCCCTTCTGGCGCCCAGCTCGAGCTTCACCGGGCTGCTCAGTAAATCAGTTTGAGTGCAGATTCGCGTCTGCTCTCAGCCTGGTACTGCTTCAGTTCGGCTTATCTGCTCCCAAAAGCTATGGGGCGGTGCAGGCAGCCAGATCGATGTCTAAAAATATAAAATACCCTTCCCTGTCTTCCAACCGAACCCTCCCTTCTTTGGGAAGTGTCCCTTCCTCCTGGCTCCGCAGCGGCCCGGGTCTTATCCCTGGGTGGCTAGGGAAATCAGCTGCGTTCCCCGACCAAAATCCCCCCTCCAGTTCACCGGGTGCTGACTAGCTTGTTTGCTCTGTTCACACAAGGTCCGAGGGGCGCCAGGCAGCCAGCTCCCCAGAAAATAAAACTTTTTCGCCCCCGCCCGCGGCTCCAAATGGCCGTTTTATTTTTTATTTCCATAACCGTGGGGCCCAGCCGCCTGTGCCAACCTCCACCGGCAGCCTCAAAACTCACGAATCTCCACCGTTCGGTCCACGCCGCCAATCCGCGCAGATAGATGTCCCAAGCTTCTCACTCCACGCGTGCACAGCACAGACCCCCGGGCAGGACCCCGTCCCCAATCCGCCTTGCTCTGGGAGCTTGCAGTGTGCGCCCTCCTACACCAACGCCATCTTGCCGCCTCCCATAAGTCTACTTTAGTTCATGGCTGCATTTCCATCTTATGTTTGTTCATTCCTCAATCTTGGGGCTTTTGGGATGGTGATATCCACTGTTTCTGATTGAGAGGGGGCTTACATCCCATGGGGCAGATGGATGGAAATGTCTTGCTTGCAGTTGTGGATACTCTGTTTTTTGGGAATGGTCATTGTCCATCATCATCTTTTTGTTAGTTGTCCTGAGAGAGTCCAATGAACTGGAGAGTAGGTGTTGCAACTCTGCTGAGATTCAGGGCTCAACTGGCATATAACAGACTGAAGATTTAAGTCTCTGAGACATATATGTAATGAGTATAGTGTTAATTATAGGTTCAAATAAAAGGGGCAGAAGAACCATGTATAGGGAAATTATAAATGAGTCTAACTCTGTTACATTGGAGAGTATCGATTCCAAAGTAGGGACAACTGACAGGCTGCCAAATTCCTGAGATTATCTGTCCTGCCTATAATTTCTAGATGTCTCTAGAGCCCTCAGGAGCCCTGCTGTTTGAGGCACTGTTTACTGTGGCAGCCAATGAGATCCTGCTGAGATGTGCATAAGCATAACCTCTGGAATGACCTCCCAATTTACTTTGAAATATCTTAGCCATAAAAACTCATTTGCATTTAATATTTCCCCCATTTGGTCAAGGTCTTTTTCTTTTTTTTTTTTTTTTTTTTTTTTTTCTTTTTTTTCTGATACATGAGACAACATGGAAGGGTCTTTTTCTAAATGCATCACCAGTTGGCTAGTTGTCGCTTGGTTGTTCCCCCGGTGCAGAGAAGCTCATCCCAGGGAGCCATGTCCCATGCTGGTGTGGGGGTGGGGGGAAGGTAGTGCATTTATATGCTGAGTTTGGCTTAGAGTGAGGCCACATTTGAGCAACAAGGAGGCTCTCAGGAGGTAACGCTTAGGCAATATATAATACTAATGCCCATTTTTTAATTGGGTTGTGTATTAGTCAGCCAAAGGGGTGCTAATGCAAAATATCAGAGATTGGTTGGTCTTTATAAAGGGTATTTATCTGGGGTAGAAGCCCACAGTTACCAGGCCATAAAGCATAAGTTTCTTCCCTCACCAAAGTCCGTTGCTACGTGTTGGAGCAAGACAGCTGCCGACATTTGCCAGGGTTCAATCTTCTTGTGTTCCTCTCTTCCCAGGGCTTTGTTTCTCTCCGAGCTTAGCTCCTCTGGTTCCACCACAAGGTCAGCTGTAGACTATTAGGCAAACAGCTGGCTTCTCTTCTCCTGGGGCCTTCTCTCCAACATCAAAACTCCAACATCAAAACTGCTCTCTCTGTCTTTTGCCTTGCCTTTTATATTTGATTCCCTCACCCACCAAGGGGTGGGGCTCAACACCCTACTGATGTAGCCCAGTTAACGCCCTAATCATAACTTAATCATGCCCAGATTAGCAAACCAGTTTACAAACATGATCCAATTATATTTTTGGAATTCATAATTACATCAAATTGCCCAACAGCTACAGGTTGTTTGTCTTTTTATTGTTGAGTTGTAGTATCTCTTTATATGTCATGGATAATAAACCTTTATTGCATATGTGATTGCCAAATATTTTCTCCCATTGAGTTGGCTGCCTTTTCACCATTTTGACAAAGTCTTTGGAGGTGCAAAACTGTTTAATTTTGAAGAGGTACCATTTATCCATTTTTTCTTTTGTTGTTCACGGTTTGGGTGTAAGGTTTAAGAAACTACTGCCTACCACAAGATCTTGAAGATGTTTCCCTGCATTTTCTTCTAGGAGTTTTATGGTTGTTGCTTTTCTATTTAGGTCCTCAATCCATATTGAGTTAATTTTTGTATAAGGTGTGAGATAAGGGTCCTATTTCTTTCTTTAGGATATGGATATCCAGTTCTCCCAGCACCATTTGTTGAATAGACTGTTCTGGTCCAGCTAGGAGGGCTTGACAGCCTTGTCAAAAATCACTTGTCCATTGATGTAAGGGTGTATTTCTGAGTTCTTGGTCAGTTCCATTGGTCAATGTGTCTGTCTTTATGCCAGTTCCATGCTGGCTTTTTTTGTTTGTTTGTTTCTTATCTTTTTTTTTTTTTTTTTTTTTTTATGAGCCAAGAATTGAACCCAGGACCTCATATATGGGAGTCAGGTGCTCAACCATGGAGCTACATCTGCTTCCTCCATGTTTTTTTTTTTTAAGATTTATTTCTTTATTTCTCTCTCCACCCCTCATGGTTTTTCGCTCGCTGTCTCCTCTCTGTGTGTTCCTCTGTGTCTGCTTGTCTTGTCTTTTAGGTGGCACCAGGAACCGATCCTGGGACCTTCTGGAGTGGGAGAGAGGCACTCAGTCTCTTGCACCACCTCAGCTCCCTGGTCTGCTGCATCTCTTATTGTCTCTCTTCTGTGTCTCTTTTTGTTCTGTCATCTTGCTGCGCCAGCTCTCCACGTGGGCCAGCACTCTTGCATGGGCCAGCACTCTGCGCAGGGCAGCACTCCACATGGGCCAACTCCCCACTTGGGCCAACTCGCTGTGTCAGCCAGCTTGCCTTTCACCAGGAGGCCCCAGGAATTGAACCCTGGACCTCCTATATGGTAGATGGAAGCCCGATTGCTTGTGCCACAACTGTTTCCCCTCCATGTGTTTTTTACCACTATAGCGTAGTAATATGCTTTAAAGTCAGGAAGTGAGAGTCCTCCAACTTAGTTCTTTTTAAAGACATTTTTGGCAAGTCAGGGTCCCTTACCCTTCCAAATAAATTTGATAAATGGCTTTTCCATTTCTGAAAAAAATGCTGTTGGAATTTTTATTGGGATTGTGTTGAATCTGTAAATCAGTTTGGGTAGAACTGACATCTTAATGATATTTAGTCTTCCAGTCCATGAACATAGAATGTCCTTCCATTTATGTAAGTCTTCTTCAGTTTCTTTTAGCATTGTTTTGTAGTTTTCTTAAAACAGGCCCTTTATGTTCTTGGTTAGGTTTATTCCTAAGTATTTGATTCTTTTAGTCACTATTATAAATGGAATTTTTTTCTGATTTCCTCAGATTGCTCATCAGTAGCGAATAGAAATGCTATTGATTTGTGCATATTAATCTTGTATCCCACCACTTTGCTGAACTTGTCCATTAGTTCTAGTAGTTTTGTTGTGGATTTTTCAGGATTTTCTAGATACAGGATCATATCATCAGTGAACAATGAAAGCTTTACTTCTTCCTATCCTATTTGGGTGCCTTTTATTTCTTTATCTAGCCTAATTGCTCTAGCTAAAACTCCTAGCACAATAGTGAATAACAGTGGTGACAGTGAGCATCCTTGTTCGTGATCTCAGCGGGAAAGCTTTCAGTATTTCACCATTGAGTACAATGTTAGCTGTAGGTTTTTCATATACACACTTTACCATATTGAGAAAGATTCCTTCTATTCCTATCTTTTGGAGTGTTTTTATCAAGAAAGGGCACTGTATTTTGTCAAATGCCTTTCTGCATCAATCAAGAAGATCATGTGATTTTTCTTCTTCAATTTATTAATTGATTTATTACAATATTTTTTTGTGTGTTGAACCATAATTGCATAACTGGGATAAAACCCACTTGATCTTGGTGTATAATTCTTTTAATGTGCTTTTGGGTTCAATTTTCAGGTATTTTATTGAGGATTTTTGCATCTATATTCATTAGAGATATTGGTCTCTAATTTTCTTTTTTCATAGTATCTTTATCTGATTTTGGTATTAAGGTGATATTGGCTTCATAGAATGAGTTTCATAGCATTCTTTCCTGTTCAATGTTTTTGGAAGAGCTTGAGCAACATTGGTATTAGATCATCTTTGAATGATTGGTAGAATTCACCTGTGAAGCCATCTGGTCCTGGGCTTTTCATCTTTGGGAGGTTGTTGATGACTGTTTCAATCTCTTTACTTGTGATTGATTTGTTGAGGTCTTCTATATCTTCTAGGGTTGTTGTAGGTTGTTTGTATGTTCCTAGGAATTTGTCCATCTCATTTACATTGTCTAGGTTTTTTGGCATACAGTTGTTCATAGTGTCCTCTTATGATCTTTCTTAATTCTGAGGGGTCAGTGGTAATGTCCCTCCTCTCAATTCTGATTTTATTTGTGTCTTCTCTCTTGTTTTCTTTTTCAGGCTAGCTAAAGTGTTTGTCAATTTTGTTGATCTCCTCAAAGAACCAACTTATGGTTTTGTTGATTTTCTCTTTTGGTTTTTTTTTTTTTTTTGTTCTCAATTTCATTTATTTCTGCTCTGATCTTTACTATTTCTTTCCTTCGGCTTGATTTGGGATTAGTTTGCTGTTCTTTTTCTAGTTCTTCCAAGTGTGCAGTTACATCTTCAATTTTAGCTTTTTCTTCTTTTTTATTTTTTCTTTTATCTTTCTTTTTTTTAAATGTAGGCATTGAGGGCTATAATTTCCCACTCAGGGGGGTGGATGTGGCTCAAATGGTTGAGCATCCATCTGCCATATGGAGGGACCTGGGTTTGATCCCTGGAAGCTCCGGGTAAAATAAAAAGAAATATAGAAGGCATGTGTGCTGCCAGGTCCCATGTGCAGGCAAGCCCCCAGGTCCCATGCATGGGCATGCCAGGCCTCACTGAGCCACACAGCAAGATGATGATGTAACAGGAGAGAGACACAGGGGAGAGCCAAGACAAGACGCACCAAAAAAACAGGAACTGAGGTGGCACAAGTGGCAGAACACTGCTCCCCCCACATCGGAGGTCCCCAGGATCAAATCATGGTGAAGACTGGAGGAGAAAGATGAGAAGAGAGGGCAAGAAACAGACACAGAGAATTGCCCAGTGAATGGACACAAAAACAGCAAATAGGGGGGAGGTTAAAATGGATAAAGTAAATAAAAATAAGTCTTAAAAAAAAGAAAAAAAAATTTCCCACTTAGCACTGCATTTGTAATGTCCCATAGGTTCTCATTTTCATTTGTCTCAAGATATTTACTGAATTTTATTGCAACTTTTTCTTTGACCCACTGGTTATTTAAAAATGTGTTGTTTAATCTCCACATATTTATGAATTTTCCCTTTTCCCATCCATTATTGATTTCCAGCTTCATTTCCAAAAAAAATTTTTTTTTTTTTTTTACTTAGGCCAGTACTTTATTGAGAAATGGGGGAAGAGAACAGGATTATGATCAGAGAAAGTGTTTTGTATAATTTCAATCTTTTAATATTTGTTGTGACCTATCTTATGACCCAACATGTACTCTATCCTAGAGAATGATCTGTGAGCACTTAAAAAGAAATATATATCTGTCTGTTTTGGGATGTAGTGCTGTATAAATGCCTTTTAAGTCTGGATCATTTGTCATATTATTCAAACTCTCTGTTTCTTTATTTATCCTATGTCCATATGTTCTTTCCAATATGAGAATAGTATATTGAAATCTCCAACTATCACTGTAGAGACATCTATTTCTCCCTTCTGCTTTGCCAGTGTGTGCCTCATGTACCTTGGGGAACCCAGGTTAGGTGCATGTATTAGTCAGTCAAAGGGGTGTGGATGCAAAATACCAGAAAACTGCTGGGTTTTATAGAGAGTATTTATTCGGGGTAGAAGCTTACAATTACCAGGCCATAAAGCATAAATTACTTCCCTCACCAAAGTTTTCTGCCACGTGTTGGAGCAAGATGGCTGCCAATGTCTGCAAGGGTCCAGCCTTCCTCTTCTCTCCTCTAGGGCTCCATGGTCACACCTTCTTCCAATATCAGTTGTAGGCTGGGATAAGTCTTGTCTCTCTCCCAGGGCTCATTTCTCTCTGGGCTCAGCTGCTCTGTTCTTTCCATAAGGTCAGCTGTAGACTATCAGCTGCTCTCTCTCCCAAGGCCTCCACCATATCTAATGAAGCCTTCTCTCTTTCCTTACATATCTGCTTCTCTGTGTATTTACTTCCCGGGCTCCAGGATCAAAACTCTCACCTCCCTTTTCTGCAGTGTGGTTTCTCTATAAGTTCCCACCCACCAAGGGGGTGGGGACTCAACATCTTACTGATGTGGCCCAATCAAAGCCTTAATCATTATTTAATCATTTACATGAAACCTCTGAATCCAATATAATCTAATATGCCCAGAGGAACAAACCAGTTTACAAACATAATCCAATATCTATTTTTGGAATTCATAAACAATATCAAACTGCTACAGTGCATATTTAGTATAGTTATTTCTTCTTGGTGAATGGCCACTTTTATTAATATACTATGACCTTCATCCCTTATAACAGTTTTATATTTAAAATCTATTTTGTCCGATATTAGTATCACTTCTACAGCTCTTTTTTTCGGTTACTATTTGAATGGGATATCTATTTCCAACTTTTCACTTTCAACCTGGTTGTGTCCTTATGTCTGAGGTGAGTCTTTTGTAGACAGAATATAGATGGCTCATATTTTTTACCCATTCTATCAGTCTATGTCTTTTGCTTGGGGAGTTCAAGCTATTTACAGTCAATGTTATTATTCTAAAGGCATTACTTACTTTGTCCATTTTGTCCTTTCGCTTTCTGTTGTTATATCTTACTATTGTCTGTCTTTTTCCCCTTTAATTTACTCTTCCTAATAATCTTCATTTCTACACTCTTATCCAAGTCTCTCACCCTTGTTTTTTCCTTTCAGGCTGAAGCACTTCCTTTAGTATCTCTTGTAATTCTGGTCTTTTGGTAACATACTATATCAGTTTTTGTCTGTGAAGACTTTAAATTCACCTTCATTCTTTTTGTTTCTTTTTGTTTTGGTTGTTGTTGTTGTTGTTGTTTTATTTTATTTTATTTTCACCTTCATTTTTAAGGTCAGTTTTGCTGGACACAGAATTCTTGGCTGGCAGTTTTTCATTGCATTAAATACATCATACCACTGTCTACTTGCCTCCATGGTTTCTGATTAGAGGTTGGCACTTAATGTTATTGAGGTTCCCTTGTATGTGATGCTTTGCTTTTCTCTTGCTGCTTTCAGAATCCTCTCTTTATCTCTGCTATTTGTCATTCTGAATAGTAGGTGTCTCAGGGTAGGTCTATTTGGATTCTGTTTGGGGTTTGTCATCTTTCTTGGATATTAATATTTATGTCTTTCATAAGGGTTGGGAAGTTTTGAGTCATTATTTCCTCAATATTCCTTCTGCTCTTTTTCCATTCTCTTCTCCTTCTGGAACACCAATAATGCATACGTTTGTATTTCATGCTGTCATTCAATTCCCTGAAACCCTGTTCCATTTTTTTCATTCTTTTCTTTTTCTGTTCTCCTTTCTTTTCCAGTTTGGATCTTCTATCCTTGATATCACTAATTCTGTCTACTAGCAATTCAAATCTGCTGTTATGTGCCTCTAATATATTTTTAATCCCTTTCATTGTGTCTTTCATTCCCATAAGGTCTGTTACTTTTCTTTGAAGGCTTTCAAATTGTTCTTTATGCTTACTCAATGTTGTCTTAATATCCTTTATCTCTTTGGTCATATTTTCCTTTAGTTCTTTGAATTGATTTAGGTGATTTGTGTGATTATCATTGATTAGTTGTCTTAAATCCCATATTTCATCAGGATATTTGCTTTGTTCCTTTGGCTGGTCCATCTCTTCCTGTTTCCTAGTATGGCTTGTAATTTTTTGCTGATGTCTAGGCATCTGAGCATGTTGGTGAATTTACTCTCATGGTTAATTTTTCTCTCTTGCCTAGTGTTTTTTTTTCCCCCAAAGCTTTTCTTTGATTTTTGTTTCAACTTATTCTAAGTCTTTAAGATTGCCCAGCTTAAGTTATCAAAATCAGGCCAAGGACTCATTAATTGGGCACAGATTTTCTCCCAGGGTTGGGATAAAAAGAGACCTAAAACCCTTTTTTCTCTTTGCAGTTTCCTGACCAGTCAGCAGATGGCACTCGTTTGTGTACCTTTCCACGGAGATGTTTCCTTCAACCTCCTCTTTTCCATGTTTCTGGTCTGGCCAGAGCTGAGATTCAAAGCGAGTTCTGCTGGCTGAATTCACTAATGAGAAGCCCTCCAGCTCATCCTCCCTCTTCCCTTGTATCAGCTGACAGGTAGGAAGACATCCGTTCCCCTCTCACATGGCTGCAGTGAGCCAGGGGTTTTATCCAGGCTTAATGTCTGGCGATTGGGGAATGGGAACCCTTCCCGGCCACCACAGGGGTTTAATAACTCACATATTTTGTTTCAAGTTCTTTATCTCTTTGTCCCTCACCCTTCTGGGAGTTGTGCAGCACTGTCCTGGTCTGCTGACCCCCAAAGTATGTCCCTTGGAGTGCTTTTGGCCCTTTCTCTATTGTTTTTGTGAGAGAGTTGAGCCCTACCTGTTTACTCGGACACCATCTTCCCAGAACTCCCTTTATCCATTTTTAAATGTACAATTCAATGGCATTCATTACTTTTACATGTTGTGCTATCATTACTAAAACATTTTCATAATAAAACAGAAACTCTACCCATTAAGCATCAACTCCTTGTCCCCATCCCCTCAGTCCCTAGTAACCTCTCTCCTACTTTTGTGTCTAGGAATTTATTTATTCTACATTTATCATATAAGTTGAATCATTCAATATTTGTCCAGTAGGGTTTTAACTAGGAAGCCCTCTGTCCCAATCAGGTAACCCATATTATTCCTTTGCCAACAATTCTCCAAGTCTAGCACCCAACTTGCCATGGTGTCAGGGCTTGTGTGTGCTTTTTATCTTTAAACACCAGCCTCCCCTACCTTTATCCAAATTCTTTCTATTTTCCAGTAGCCTGAAAGCCTCCAGTATAGACCTTAGAAGTTCAAAACCCCAGAAAAAGTAAAGAATAAAGTTGACCTCACTCTCACCACCTACCCTGTAAGCCCTATTCATAATGACTCACAGGCCATGGGATACCCAAGTTATACCTGTGCCCTTTCCTAAGACAGACACTGGGTAAAGACTCTGGTGGACACTGTGATACATTGCCCAGATTCCCTTTCAGGAATGTAGGACTTATATCCCTCAGCTGCTGGGAGTGCTGCTGGAAGATGGCCCTCAACTATCAACCCCTACTAGGATTGCCTCCTCGCCCAAGGTCACACGCCTTTTCTGAGACAGTCCACATCCAATGACTGGTCAAATAAAGGCCTTGGGACAATACTGAAAGGTCATCTCAGGTTCAGGACTTGCTGAAGGGTCAGCTGAGGCCTCTGCATCACAGCTCATCCTCTTGCTTCCTTAGCACACTCCCTAATAAACCTCTTGAGAGTGTCATCTTCTATCTGCTTCCTGGATAACCAAGTCTGCCACAGTTGGTGCTGGGAGTCCTCTGATAAAGCAGATGCTAGGATGGGATTTTGCTACTGGATCATTTGCCATTCAGCTGACAGTGAGGATTCTATCACTGGTTAAGTGAATCTCAGATAGTCCCTGGTGAAAAAGGATGGTGTAGTGGTGTGGTGGTGTTTCAGTGCATCAGGCTTTTGAGAAATACAGAGGAAATAGAAACTATCAGGACATGAGAATTTGGTTGTTATTGCTAAGGTTGACTGAAATTCTGGAAAAAAACATGAAAAGTCAAAAGTAATTAATTGGCAAGTAAAATCATGGAAAAAGCAATGGCCCACACAAAGTGAGGTAGAAATACCATAATTTCCAGAAAGGATTAAAAGGTTCAGAGAAGTGTGCATTAAGAGTGAATATACTCTCTAAGGCCATAAAACTCACCAAATAACTATGTTCTGTGGGAGGGTCTAAGGGATGCAGCATTTACCAAAACAATAAGGAATGTGTGGAAAGAGGCACCAGATTCACTAAGAAGTTGCATGGTGGCTCTCCTCTGTAGTCCATGGATGACAGTAGGAGAAGCCATTTCTGTCCTGGGCTCACTGATAGCAGTAGGAATAAGATTCCTCCCCCTAATTAAAGATTAGGTGGCAGCATGTAATCATCAGAAGCCCAATAACAAAGGTCCAATAGT
Source organism: Tolypeutes matacus (assembly GCA_026826555.1). Taxonomy (NCBI): domain Eukaryota; kingdom Metazoa; phylum Chordata; class Mammalia; order Cingulata; family Chlamyphoridae; genus Tolypeutes; species Tolypeutes matacus. The sequence continues at coordinate 45,678,489 of JAKSZT010007815.1, read as the reverse complement.
GTAGACTCCTACTTAAAGACTGATCTAGCTACCATCACTGCCAAATGTCCAACCTGACAGCAGTAAAAACAATAGCCAAATCCCCAATAAACCTTGAAGCATAATCCTCCCTGACCCTGAGGAGACCAACTGCCTCTTGATGGCATTGACTGTATTGGACTCCTTCCACTCTAGAAGGTGGAAGCAATTTCTTTTGGCAGGAATAGACACATATTTCATGCATGGGTTTGCCTTTCCTGCCCCAAGGCCTCAACTACCACCACCATCCAAGGAAAAACAGGCATGGGATTCCATCACTTCAGACCAGAGACCAACTTTTCAGCAAAGAAGGTGTGGGAGTGGGCACATAACGGTGAGATCCACTGGTCATATTACATATCACACTACCCAGAAACTGCCACCCTGATACAGTGATGGAATGGCTTGGTGGAAGCACAGCTGAAGCTCAAGCTTGGAAGTAATACCTGCATAGGACAGAGTACCATTCTCCAGGTGTGGTATATACTTTAAACAACCTTTATATGGTCTGTGTCCCCAGTAGGTAGAATACTGAGTCCAGAACCAAGAGGGTGAAAGCAGGAGTGGCTCTGCTTACCATCATTCCCAGTGGCCCACTTGCGAACTCTGTGCTTGCTGCACAACTCTAGGCTCTGCTGGTTTAGAAATTCTGGTTCCCAAAGGGGAAATGTGTCCAACAGGGGAGAAAGTATGAGTCCCATCAAACTATAGGCTATGACTACTACCTGGGAACTAGGATTAGCCAGCAAGAAAAGGCATGACCATCTTGACTGTAGAGCTGATCCTGATCATCAGAAGGAAATAGGGTAGCTGTTACACAATGGAAATATAGGGGGGATATGTTTAGCATCCAGCAGTCCCACTTGGATACCTGTTGGTACTCTCCAACCCTATTTTGATAGTAAAAAGACAAGTGCAGCAGCCATGGCTTGAGGAGGGCATGGGTACCAGGGACTCAGACTCCTCAGGGATGGAATTCTGGGTCATACCACTAGGTAGGCCACTGAGATCAGCAGAGGTGCTGGCTGTGAATGAAGGAAGTCTAGAATGGATAGTGGAAGAAGAAGACATGTTTCCCCACTGTAGTCAGCCAAAGGGGTGCTAATGTGAAATACCAAAAATGGGTTGGTCTTTATAAAGGGTATTTATTTGGGGTAGAAGTCCACAGTTACCAGGCCAGAAAGCGTAAGTTTCTTCTCTCACCAGAGTCCATTGCCACGTGTTGGAGCAAGACAGCTGCCGATGTCTGCCAGGGTTCAGGCTTCTTGGGTTCCTCTCTTCCGGGGGCTGCGTTTTCTCCGGGCTTAGCTCTTCTGGTTCCTCCACAAGGTCAGCTGTAGACTATCAGGCGAATGGGCTCACTTCTCTTCTTCTGGGGCCTTTTCTCCAACATCAAAACTGCTTCTCAAAAACTGCTTCAACTTGTTCTTGCCTTGCCTTTTATATTCAGTTCCCCACCCACCAAAGGGGTGGAGCTCAATGCTCTACTGACGTGGCCCAGTCAACGCCCTAATCATAACTTAATCATGCCCAGATTAACAGATCAGTTTACAAGCATGATCCAATTATATTTTTGGAATTCATAATTACATCAAACTGCCCAACTGCAACACCCTCTATCTTCCCTCATCTAAATTTCCACAATGAAATAAATTTCCATAATGAGACTCACTAGAATGTTGAAGGAGCTGCTCCCAGAATTTATATGAAGAAGTAGATTCAAGTGGCATGAGGGGTGGACTGTGGTGGACACTGTGAGACACTGCCTGGATCCCCCTGGCTGGTAGGAGAGCTTGCTGCAAAAAGTCCTCAGCTGTCAGGGCCCTGTGGAATCTGCCCAAATGAAACAAGCCCTCTCTCCCCATTTCAAGACAATTCTGAAGGACCATCCCAGCATAAGAACTCCCACAGGGTTCTCTGAAGCCTCTATTGGAACAGCATCATGGCTCAATGTGTCCTTCTGCCCAATCCTGCTTTCTCCCCTTTCCTTTCCTAAGTGTTGATTCTAAGAGTATCTCTGAATCTGATTCCTGGAGAACCTTGCAACAATGTCATCTATACCAGGGAAAAAGGAGTTTTTAATCACCTATCCAGAAGGATAAGATGCACGACATGCAGCAAGTGATGGTGCCATCAAAAACAACATTATACATGAAAACACTGTGTAAGAGAGGTCTGGAAAAATGAGAAAGGAGGGAGAGATCAAGAAAGTTGCTATTAAAGAGATGAGACGAGATAATGAGCTGAGGTCTTAGAGAACAGGTAGGATTTGGGTCCTGTGGGTTATCGGTGTCTCCTTAACATAAGGAGGACAGATAGAGCAGTAACAGTTAAGGAGTAAAGGGGTTACTTGAAATCTCTGACAGGGAAATGGGGAGAGGGGACATTAGGTTTCATAGCAAATGTGCCAGGTTCCTTCATGTCTCCATGCTTTGTACCTGCTTTACTCAATGCTCAAATATCCCTTCCCTTTCTTTTCCTTCTGGCAAAATTCTCATCCTTGAAGACCCAGATGTTAGAGATCCAGGCATAAAGTGTGACAAAGAAGCAGCAAAACATAGAACTGGCATTAACTAGTTAGCTGTGTGATCTGGAGCCAGTTGCTTCATCCTGCTTTCCTCCTCTGTAAAATGGGGATAATTATAATACCTACCTCCTAAATTTATTGTGAGGATTGAGTTAATACATAGTCCTTAGAAAAATACCTGGCACTTAATTTCAGAAAATGCATGTTAATTGCTATTGTTACTCTATCTGAGATGATGCCTGTGGAAATGGGGGAAATGGAAAGAACTAACAGAACTTGGTAGCTCTGTGGACTATGGAGAAGCACCCTAGGAGCCAAACACTTTTAATTGCTGTTTCTGCCACGTAACCTTCCTGTGCTTCAGATTTCCCATCTGTAAAACGGGGGCAATAATAGTATTATACTTACTTCTTTAGGTTGTTGTGAGAATTGAATATTAGGAATTATAAAGTACCTGGGTGGGATCCTTGGTCTGGTACATAGTATAGACCGAATAAATGTTAGTTTTAACCATCGTGAATACGCGGAGGTGGAAGACCTAAGATCTAGTCCATGTTCCTCGCCTTCTGGCTGCGTGATCTTTACTGTTTCTGAGTCACGCCACCCTCATCGAGCCTGTTTTCTTATCGGCAAAATGAAGGTGTGTCCCCACATGAGCCCAGGGTCCTTTCAAGGTGCTGGTGCCTGTGGCAGAGCGTGGGAACTCCAGGAGAGGTGTCCCCTTGGCCGCGGCAGCGCACCCAGCGTGAGAACCCCTCCCTGCCCCGCCCTGCTCGCCCCCAGCCTCCCTTCCCGAGTTAAATAAAAAGTTAGCCCGGCAGAGAAGAGGTGCGGAGGAGTCGCCGTTGGACCTTCACCAGCCACACCTGACAGTTCTCAGAGCAAGCCGGAGTGCGGCGGCTGGAGCGGCCTCCAGTGCTCAGACCGCAAGGCGCTCCCCGCGGCAGCCAACAGCCGGAAGTGCCCGCTCCGCCCGCGGCCGGCGCAGTCAGGGCCAGAGAGGGGGCGGGCCGAGGGGCGGGATCCTGGGCGGCCCGGGACGCGCCCTGCCGGCTCCGCCCTTGCAGCGGTGATGGGGTTCCCAGCCGCCCCCTCCCGGATCAGCTGCTGGAGAGCGGAGGAAGAGGAAGGGGTGGAGCTGCTCTGTGGCTCACCGCGTAGAAATCAGCCAACTGCAGCGAAGGGTAGCTCGGTGACTCCAGCGCAGCCCAGGGCGCAGAGGGCCAGCCCGGGCTGAGGTCGGCAGGGGCCGGACGGGCGGCACAGGCCACCCACCCCTGTCTAGTTAGTCCGGCAATGCGCCGCCACGGAGCGTCTCCCGGCCCGGGCCATCCTAGGTCCTGCTGGGGGCAGGGACAGGATAGGTCCTCGGGAACCCCCAGACTGGGGCGCCTTTGGATGACCCTAGGGCTGGTGCTGGCGCTGGCCTTGCCCAACTCCCTGGTTCTCTGGTCTCCGGCCAAGGCACACCCTTTGCCCACCCAAGGCCATCCCACCAGGCTCCATCGCATAGGGCCCCAGCTACGGGATGCTTTTGGGTGGTGGAACCTCACCTGTCCGGTCTGCCAACTCCTGTTCACTGGCATCGACATCGTGCTGAAGGTGAGTGCCAAAGAGATTGCAGGCTGGAGGGGAGCGCCGAGGGGGAGGGCCAGAGCTAATGGGGGCGCTTTGGGGGGGGGGAGTGCAATCCCAGAAGGAGAGGGTGGTGTCCAGAAGCCTTCACTGAGTTTGCTCCTTTTAGGACACCGTTGACAACAGGCCTCCACCCCCTTCCGACCTTTGTGAAGGAAGGGAAGTGCAAATTATATGTTGGGCACTGTGCTAGCCATTTTCTTCAGGTTAAATCAAGCCAGCTAGGAACTTACAACAGAGTTGTTGTCTCCATTTTACAACTGAATAGAGTCCCAAAGTGGTGAAGTCACTTGCCCAAGGGGAAGCAGCTGGTGAGGGTCGTGCTGGGCCCCCCATCTAATGTGCCTGGCTCTGAATCCACTGGGCCTTATACTTGGCATTTCCAGCCCTGAGCCCCATGCTTGAGTATTAGGGACCCAGAAAGGACTTGATGAATTAAGAAAACTTCTGAGGCACAGGACTAGATGGGGTTTTCGGGACCCTGATGGGGATATGATGAGTGCTGGTTGGCCAGTCAGCTTTGCAGGGCTCCCCAAGGGAACAGGGCCTCGTGTGTGTCCCTAAACCTTGGACAGCCTGTGGCGCTGCCCATCCCTGCAGACAGTCCCTGAGAAATCTGTTGCATCACTAGTGTGTGATGTGACTGTCCCATTAGAAGCCAGCCGGGCAAGCAGAAGCTGGAAATGCCACCAGCCACTGCGCTGGGGAGGAAGTACTGGTCTGGTTCTGCCTGAGTCACAGGAAAGTATCTGGAGGGGCCTAGGATCCATCAAGGACTCTTCACCATGGTGGGCCTGAGACCAGCCCAGCCTCAGTTTGGATATGGTGGGCTGAGGGGTAGTGGCCAGTGGTTGGCCTAGTTGTCTCTTATGCCTCCCCACTCATTCCTCCTACCACAGGCGGAGCCCAATGTGGCCCGAGTGGGCTCCCTGGCCATCAAGATGTGCAATGTGCTGAAGATAGTGCCACCTGCTGTGTGCCAGTCAGCTGTCCAGCTCTTTGAGGATGACATGGTGGAGGTGTGGGTTCACTCAGTGCTGAAACCATCTGAGGCCTGTGGCCTGCTATTGGGCTCTTCCTGTGGCCACTGGGACATCTTTGCACCTTGGAACATCTCTCTGCCAGCAGTGCCCAAGCCGCCACCCCAGCCCCCCAGCCCCCCAGCCCCTGGTGCCCCTGTCAGCCGTGTCCTCTGCCTCACTGACCTGCACTGGGATCATGACTACCTGGAGGGCACAGACCCTGACTGCGCTGACCCACTGTGTTGCCGTCAGGGCTCTGGACTGCCGCCTGCCTCCCGGCCAGGCGCTGGATACTGGGGCGAGTACAGCAAGTGTGACCTGCCCCTGAGGACCCTGGAGAGCCTGTTGAGTGGGCTGGGTCCAGCTGGCCCTTTTGATATGGTGTACTGGACAGGAGACATCCCTGCCCATGACGTCTGGCGCCAATCTCGTCAGGACCAGCTGCGGGCCCTGACCACTGTCACAAACCTCGTGAGGAAGTTCTTGGGGCCAGTGCCTGTGTACCCTGCTGTGGGCAACCACGAGAGCACACCTGTCAACAGCTTCCCTCCCCCCTTCATAGACGGCAACCACTCCTCCCACTGGCTCTATGAGGTGATGGCTGAGGCGTGGAAGCCCTGGCTGCCTGCTGAAGCCCTTCGCACTCTCAGGTACTTGGGGCCACTGGAAATCCAGGAAGGGAAAAGAAAAGCTCTTCTATCCATATCGGACGGAGAGACCCCTGATCCCAGTCTCTCTTCTCGTCTTATTCTTTCTTTCTTATCCGTGGCACCGTTTTCACGGACCCAGTTCCTGACCGGCACCTGACTGGCAACATATGGAAATCCAGGAAGGGAAAAGAAAAGCTGATGACCAGGAAGGGAGCGGGCAGCCTGGGGCTGGCAGGGGGTCAGCACTCCTCCCTGGCCCTCCCTAATCTGACCCCCACTTCTTTTCCCCCTTTTCTCCTGCCACTATCCTTCAGAGGGCCAGTAGCTCACCCTCTCCTTGAACCCTGTGCCTTTGCTATGTTGGCTCTCTCTAAAATGCCTTCCCCCTCCTTTTAACATCTCTCACTTTCCCCAACTTACCAAAGCCCAGCTCTTCTTCCCTTTGAAAGAGCTTTGCTTCCCAATCTACCTCACTTTTATCTCTGCCTTAAACTCTTCTGTTTGCTTTGGCTGGAATGTAAGCTTCCTGAGAGAAAGGAGGGCAGCATGTATGCCTCTGCCCTCCACCCAGATGCCTAGCACAGGACTGGGCATGCAGGACCAGGATTAGAGACAAGTATTGATCCCTCATGTTCACTTTGTTTCAGAATTGGAGGGTTCTATTCTCTTTCCCCACGCCCCGGCCTCCGCCTCATCTCTCTCAATATGAATTTTTGTTCCCGGGAGAACTTCTGGCTCTTGATCAACTCCACAGATCCCGCTGGACAGCTCCAATGGCTGGTGGAGGAGCTTCAGGCCGCTGAGGATCGAGGAGACAAAGTGAGAGAGCAGTGGGAACACGGTAGAGTAGATGCTGATGGGGTGGGGGGAGAAGCAGGCCCTTCACGAGCTGGCTCCCTTCTGGAGCTCGAGCACCAATGAGCAGAGAAGCTTGATTTTCTGCTGCTCCTAACAGCAGTGTTCCTTGGGGGTCCAGCTTATGATCACCTTTGAAAGCTTTTTCATTCACTTCTCTGGCCAGGAGTGTCAGCCCGTGTAAGAGATGAGAACCAACTGCCGAGGCCAGGGCTGTGGAGGCCTGGCATGTCCTGATAACCACCCTAAACCCTCCCTCCAGGTGCATATAATTGGGCACATCCCCCCAGGGCACTGCCTGAAGAGCTGGAGCTGGAATTATTATCGCATTGTAGCCAGGTAGGAGGAGACTGGGTGGGGGGAGAATGAAGAGTCTCAAGGTTGGAGATTGCCCTGGGCATCTCACCAGCCCTCTTTCCTCCTGGTGGTGGGGATGGCTACTTGAACTGAATGGAGAAAGATTCTGCTGCTACCTACTCCCCGCTACCCCTTCTCCTCCTTCCCTTAAAGCTTCTGAATAAAAATTGGTGTTTTCTGGCCAGGTATGAGAATACCTTGGCTGGTCAGTTCTTTGGCCACACGCACGTGGATGAATTTGAGATTTTCTATGACGAGGAGACCCTGAGCCGGCCACTGGCCGTAGCCTTCCTGGCACCCAGTGCTACCACCTACATCGGCCTTAATCCTGGTGAGTGGTGGGATGGATGAGTGGTTATCCTGGAGTTGATGGAATGGAGGAACGGGGGTTGGAGGTGGGGTCAGAGCCAAGGTCGGCAAAAGGCAGGCAGGACATGTGTCCCTCCCTGGGGCATTGCCTTCGCGCCTTCCCTCTCCAGTCTGCCCTCCCTTCTGGCAGGTTACCGCGTCTACCAAATAGATGGCAACTACTCCGGCAGCTCTCACGTAGTCCTGGACCATGAGACCTACATCCTGAACCTGACACAGGCAAATGCTCCTGGAGCCACGCCGAAATGGCAACGCCTCTATAAGGCTCGAGAAACCTACGGGCTGCCCAACGCACTTCCTACTGCCTGGCACAACCTGGTGTACCGCATGTGGGGAGACAAGCGATTATTCCAGACCTTCTGGTTCCTCTACCATAAAGGACACCCGCCCGCAGAGCCTTGCAACGAGCCCTGCCGCCTAGCCACTCTCTGCGCTCAGCTCTCCGCCCGCTCCGACAGCCCTGCTCTGTGCCGCCACCTGCTGCCGAATACCAGCCTTCCAGCCCTTCAGAGCCAGGCACCACAGCCACCATTCTGCTAGCGCCCCCAGGGACCAGAATTGGGAAGGTTTTTTTGTGTGCGAGGGATGGAAAGTCCTGGAACACTGTGGGCTGCTGTGATTCAACCTAGCAAGAACCTCAGGTGGAAGAGCCCATCCCAGGGCTCCAAGTCCACCTGGGAAACAGGACCGTCTCCTTTCCTGGAGGTGGTTTAGCAAGACGTGAGAGGGTCGGGCTGCTCTGCCTGTGTCCAGCACCGAGGCTGCCCTGGGACAGCTGTCCTTTCCCGGCCATGAAGCTGAGGCCTCGCAGAGCAGACGGGACCCAGCTGCTGCCCCCTGTACTGCTGCTGCCTGAGCCCCAAGTCAGGCCGTCTCAATAAAGTTTTGAGACTTGGACTCAGAGCCCTCTGTGACTGTCGCAATCTCTTCTTTCCAGGCAGGGGCAGGGGGCCTGGGGAGCAAGATCCTAAGTGAGGGCTCAGGGTGAGGGAGGTGAGGGTGTGGTGCCAGCACAGGAAGGCACACAGCTCAGCAGGGTGGACAGACTTTATTAGTGATATCAGTACAGCAGAGGTGCCCACAGAGCAGGGCGGAGGGGACCCATGCCTGGACCAGTCTCCTCCTCCTGCCCCTGCTGGACCAGTCCCCCCTCCTCCACCTGAAGCATGGGATGGAGAGCCCAGAGCTGGCCTTGCTTCCTGCTCCTCTTGTCATCAATCCAGTGTTGTAACTTCCTTGCAGTGATTACATCTCTCCCTCCCTAGCCCCTAGGCAGGAACCCCAGCTAATGAAGGGGGGGCAGCTTTGGAGGAGGGGCGAGACCTAGGAATAGCCTCTGGGGCCCCTCCCTGGCCCACACTCTGGAATTCTCTGGGGCCCAACCCAAGCAGGTGGAGGGAGGACTGGGGTCTTCAGGGGGTGTGGGCCCCCAGGCGTTTGGGCTTGAGGGAGCCCCACAATGACTGAACACCTCTGCGGACAGTCCACCCTACACGCCTGGCAACGGACTCAGCAGGGGGTGCCGGGAGGCAGGAGGTGGAGGCCTGGGAGCGAGCATCCAGACACTTCTGGTAACGGAGCTGCAGAGAGGCAGGTGGGGCGGTCACTCTCCAGCCTGGCCCCAGTGGGGTCAGTGCCCCCCACCCTACCCACTTACCATGCACGCAGCCTGCACGGCTTCTGAAAGGCTGGCAGCATTGGGCTCACACCAGAACATGTGGCAGCAGAAAGAGGCTGGGCCGGCAGCCATGATAAATGCAAACGTGTGGACATCTCTGCCCACGGCCAGGAAGGAGAGGAAGCGTACCCGACACTCCCCCAGCACTGCCTCCGTCTGAGGGGAGAAAACCCAGTTAGAAAGGAACATGCCTGACCCTCTGTCTTCCACTGGGATGTGTCCGTCTTACCTGCAGCTCCTTCCCCAACCCCCAGACTCCCTTCCATGCAAGCACACAGCCTTGCCTTCTCCTACCCTAGTGCTTTACCTGCTGGTGCAAGATGGTGAGAGTAGCAGGGGCGACGCTGACATGACTTGGAGTCCACTGCTCCCGGCTGCTAGAGGACAGGACTGACTCCAGGGCCCCATTAATCACATCTACTCCTAGAAGATAAAGACATGAACATGGCACCCCGGGGGTAGGGAGAAGATGCTGCAACTTTACCCTACACCTTCCAGCACTGCCAGCCAAGCCCTGGGCTTTCGCTCCATTCCCATGTCACCAGTATCCCTTCCTTGGAGCTCTCCTCCTTAGCTTCAGTGATGTGGCAATTTCCTGGTTTCTTCCATCTTGAATCCTAGGCTTGGTTTTGTTTGCTGACTCTGCCCTTTCTCCAGCCTCCTAAAGCTGACTGACCCCCAAAACCCTGAGCTCCCATGTCTTGCTCTCTCAGTGCTCATCCAGTCAGACTTTCCTGCTTCACCTCACAGCAGTGACTCCGAAAGCAGCCTCTGCTGGCCAGTCCTCTCCCAAGATGCCATCTTTTTTTAAAATTTTTATTTCTTGGTAAATACATCCATTTGACGAGTGATTACCTCTGCCTTACACTGTGCCAATTCATCTAAGTGCATTATCTCATTTACGCCTCACAACAATTTCACAATAGGTTCTTTTATCACCCAATTACAGATGAGGAAGCTGAAGCCTAGAGAGGTCAGGTAATACCCCTAAGATCACACCAAAGAATGCAGATCTGAAATCAGGTGGTCTGATTCCAAAGCCTATGTTTGTAGCCATGCCTTTCCCCTGCCTCTTCCCCATATTCCTAGTGTTCAGAACTAGATGGGCTGTCACAGTCTTACTCAAGAATTTTTATAATGTGCTCAAAGGCCATGGAACCCAAGGCTCCTGACTTCTAAGCCAATCAACTGTCCCTTGTACCACAATGGCGTGCTCCTCAAAAGTCCTCTCCCATCTTGACCTTGACCATCTCTCTGGCTGGATCAAGGCCAAACTCCTCTTTTGAGCATGTAAGTCCTCCAAAAACTAGCCTCATCTGACCTATAAAGTCTCATATTTTACTTCTCTCTGAGCTACAAATGATTTATATAGCATTTATGAACATTTAATCTTGGCAAATGTCCTGCCAAGCAGATGGGGAATACAAAGCAATAGAAGAAGATTCTCTCGAGGGACGCAGACTGTAACCGAGGGAAAAGCCACTGTCTGGAGTGCCTTCCCCTCCCCGACTGCCTGAGAAACTCTCAACTCTCATCCTTCAGGATGATGCCCAGGCTCCCACCTGGGAAGCCTTCCACGCTGCAGAGCAAAGAGAGGACAACAACTTCTGGGACAATTCTTATCAAAACATCTTGTAACTGTTGGAAAACACTTTTTCACACTGAGCTGTGGTCATCTCAAAGACAGAGACCATGTTTAATCCATATGGGGATCCCCATCCTAGCACAGGGCTTACCTGCTTAAGGAATTCCACATGTATGAGCAAGTCACCCTCAAGGCAGTATGGCAAACGCACCCAAACTGGTATAACCAATCAGTGCAGGTGTCCACAGAAGAGTGACAGCGCAGGCAGGAGTGCAGCCTGCAGAGGGCCTCAAAAGCCAGGTAGAGGGGTGTGATGTTTCTGACATTTAGGCCAGGGCTATGGGAAATCTCAAAGTTCATGAGGGTGGGTGGGACATCAAAGGCAAACTGCTGACTATGCAGGTGGGTGTGTGGGCTGGAGCCTGGCCTCCGCGTCTGGGGAGGGTTGCCACACAGGTGGGGAAAGCAGTGCACATACAGGACTCTGAAACAACATGGCCTGGAAAAAGCCTGTCAGATTTGATAAGAACTCAGAGCTACAACCTACACCCTGTCCCTCAGCCCCACACTCCCAATCCCCTTTACCCTGGTATGCTTTTTTCCTGCATAACACTTGTTGCCTTCTAACATACTAGATACTTTATTTATTTTATTTTCTGACTCTCCTTGCTAGAATTAAGCTCTTTGAAGGCAGGGATCTTTTTCTGTTTTGTTCATTAATAGATCCCAAAAACCCTGAACAGTGCCTGGCACAAATCAGGCACTCAACAATCATTTGTTGGATGAATGACTGACTAATGAATGAAGAGTGCAGCTTCAGGAGGGGCCAGTGTTCAACTCTTTGAGGTTAAAAAGGGATTGTAAGAAAAAGCAGGAAGTGAGCTTAGAGACCATTGGACCACTGGTGAGCTTTTAAGCCCTGACTGAAACCAAGCAAATCAATGGAGCCAATGGACAGCAGAGGGGCAGACAGTTGATTTCACATAGCGAGGGCCTGTGTAAGTTGGCAGATGGAAAGGAGCAGATATGGGAGTGCGGGTAATAACTGGAAGAGTCAACAACGGCTTAGAAGCTGAGGATGAGAAGCGGGAGAAGCAGAAACAGAGATGTCAGCTAAGCCTCCTGAGCCGTTGTTCTCAGCTCCAGCTCCAAGTCCTTGGCGATGCCATTGAATACAACTGGAATGCCCACTTTTCTCTGCAAATCTGTGCATTCTTTCAAAACCCCAGTTCAATCCCTACTTCTGCTAAGAAAGGTGCCCTCACTGGATATAAGGTGTTGGTCATTGAAGACATCAGCATTTGAGGGGGAAGGGCAGAGAAGATGGCCAGGGTTTGAGTCCTAGGTCTACCTCTGTTGAGTGTGTAATTTGATGCAAGTCTCATCCATTAAAGCATTCGTTTGTTCATTCACCAAACATTTATGGAGTTCTTTGTAAGTGTCTTTTAACACGACACCTAACCAGTCCTTGCAGCAGTCTCTTTTCCTCTGACCTCTTTCCTGCTGCTCTCACTTTACTCTGCAGTTTTGTCCTCCTCCACCCATCTGTTAAATGTTAGAGAGCCTCATTTCCTCATCTCACTTCAGGCAGCACACTCTCCTGGGTCAATCTACTCCAAGTCTGTGACTTGATTACTTCTATAATCCAATGATGCCCAAATTTATATCTCTGTCCCAGATCTTTCCTTTCAGCTCCAGACCTGTGAATCCAGCTGCCAACTTGACTTCATCTCTCAGTTGCCCCAAAGGCACCTCACACTCAACATGTCCAAACCTGGGTCACAATCTCCACACCACAACGACTTCTTCTAGTGTTTGAAATCCAGAAACCCATAAGTCATCCTGGATGCCTCTGTCCCTCACACCACATTCAATCAGTCACCAAGGCCTATAGTTTTAATCCTATAAATCCCTTTTGAATCCACATACTACTCTTCAGATCCACCGTAGTCCAAGATACTCTCATCCCTGGCCACAACTACTGCAAGATCCTAACTGATCTCCCTATATCCACCTCTGTCTGCATTTGCCAAGTCTGTCTTCACGGTATAGCCAAAATGAGCTCACAAAACTCAAATCTTATTGTGTCAGGCCCACTGCTCAAAACTCTTCAATAGCTCCTTGCTACTCTTAGGATGAAGACCAGAATCATCAACATGGCCTACAAGGTCCTGCACAGTCTGACCACTGCCTACTCCCAGTCTCACTAGCACCATTGGTCTTCTCTCAATGCCTGCAAAGTACCAAATTGCCTCCCACTGTGGGCCCTCACACACCATTCACTCTAACTGGAATGACCTTTCCCTGCCCTACCCCTATCTCCAGCTTACTTTGTGCATTAGCTCCTATTCATTGTTTGATCCCAGTTCAAATGTCACTTCCTCAGTAAAGCCTTTTTTAATGTCACTTCCTCAGTAAAGCCTTTTTTGACCCCCAGACTAGATGATGTTCCTCTGTTACATAGTTTCATAGCAGCTTGAGCATCTCTTTCAATGAATGAATGACTCGATCTATAATTACACATTTATTTGTGTGATTATTTCATTGATGCCTGTTTTTTCAACTGGCTTATAACCTCCATGAAAGCAAGACTGTGGCCATAGATCCCCCATAACTGGTCTCATGCCTAGTGCAGAGCCTGGCACATAGTAGGCTTCAAAGATATTTGTTAAGCGAATGAACAAATAAACAACAGGCACTGTGATAGCATTGGAAATATAAGAAGGAACAAGGTAGTCTCTACCCTCAATTTCCTTACCTATAAAATGGGCATTAGCATCATCCCAACCTCATAGGATCCTCAAGAATTAATATACAAGTGCTTTACAAATCACAAGGCACATTACAGTTATGTTCAATGCTTCTCTCTCTAGACACTCACAGCCCACAGAGCCCAGCTCCAAGCTGCTGCCTGGTGTTTCCAGTCATCTAACACCTGCCTCCCTCTTTTGTAGATGCAGGAGTGGGGTCTCCCTATGGGCCCAGTTCAGTACCAGCCAACCCAGTGAAGGCATGCCAACTTTCCTCCTGTGCTGCAGGCAGGACTCAGAGTGTGGCTGGGACAGATGTCAAGGGAGGTGGGATTCATTTTGAAGGGCAGGGAGACAACAAGCATGAGCAATGTATGCTAGAAGAGGCACTGGAAGGCAGAGGGTGGGGGCAGAGCCTTGGGGGGACAAGATGGAGGTCACTGGGTGAAGGACACACATACCCACAGGTTTAGCAACAGGCACATTTCCCAGGTAATAGACTTGGAACTTTTGAACCAACTCATTCTTAGGTGCTGGGAATTCCACTGTGGGAAAGAAGAGGAGGGTCATTTCTGGAGGCGGAGCTTGCTTAGTCCCAGGCCCCACCCCGCTGGGCATTACCTCTACTCCTCTCCTTCCCACCTCCCTTTAACCTAAGTCCATCCATTTATTTGATCCAAAGTATTCCATCTCTGTGCAATTACTGTGCTATCATGTCTGTTCAGTAGCTCATGTCTCTCCTTGCCTCCCCCCACACACCCTTTTGCCAACAAAGCTGAGCTGGACCTCTTGGGGCAGTAACACTGACCTTGGAAAGGGACATCCACCAATTTAGAATGATCCAGGGAGAGTCCATTTACCAAGCAGCGAGCACTGCGCCGTTCAGCCATGATCTGAGGAAGGAAGGAATGGAGGGAAGGAGCAAGGAAGGGTCTGTTAGAGCTTCATCGCACCAGAGACCCCCACCCCACGTGGTTAGTGACCCCACCCACACCCTTGTGGACCAAAGGTGGCAGGTAGTCCAGGGAGAGGAGGGGGCCCGTGCCTTAGAGCAGATCTCATGCAGGCTGGTGGCGATGTTCTTGGCAGGTGCCTCACAGCGAAACACGTGGCACTTGAGCATCTGGGTCAGCTTATCGCGAGCTACGTAGGCAAAGTCCCTGTTGGGGGGAGGAGCACCTCAGTGTCTCCCAATGCCATCTAGTGATAAGGCTCATCCCCACCCCACCCCACCCATGCCCTCCCTGTCCATCGCAGCTCCTCCAGCGCCTCTGCCCTAGGGATAGTGTCCTGTAGGTATGGCCTTCTGGCTGGAGGGTCAACAGGCAAGCATGCTGAGGAAGGGGCATGGGCGAGCACAGCAGGTGGGAAAGGGCAGGGCAGTACAGGGGAATGCGGCTATTTCCAGGTGTCTAGTCCAGGTGTGGGAGGAGGCGAGGTCAAGGCAAATAGGCATAGTACCTCTCTCTGGGTCCAGCAGCACAAGAGAGGCAAAGAGCAGAATTAGGGAGGAGGGCCCCGCTCTGACTGCCAGCTGAGCCCCCACCCTAGAATCCCAGGCCCAGCTCCCACCTTCCACTGTCCCGCCCAACGCCCCACACACGAATGCTGACGATGGGCTGGGCGTGCAGCAGTGCCTGACTCTGTGGCTCCACCAGCTTTAGCGTCTCATCCTCCAGCTGTAGCAGCAGATCCTTTCCCTGCAGGCCCAGGAAGCAGGCGCTCAGTGGTGCCCCAGCTGGAAAGATAGCTGTTCCCTGCCACCTCCCACTCTGGGGAAGTTAGCTACCACCCTGGGGCCCTCGCTTTGATGTCAGATGAGCCACCCTGGCCGCCTTGCTCTAGGAGGTCACACCTGCCATCTCTCACATGACTCCTTTTATCATACCCATCACAGGTGCTCTGCCATCTCCCAAGGCCCTGACCTAGGGTCACACGTCCATCTCACAGGACTGTCACTTGGGATGGACCAGACCCTCCTCCCCTAGCTCTTACTCTTAGGCAGGTCAGATCTCCTATCTCTCACAATTCCCTTCATTTTTCCCATGGTCTTAGGCTCTCACCTCCCCCCAACCCCCAGACATGGGGTCGTGCAGATTATTTTTGTGGTATGAGAGCTGACGGATGCAATTGTTGACTGCTACACTGCTGCGTCCGGGGGCCAGCTCCTCCTCCGTCATTTCCACCCAGCCTAGGGAGCGCACGGCGAAACACTGCCAGAAACAGGAGAAGGGAGAGAGGTAGAGAGTCTGAGCTAAGACTGAGGAGCCTCCAGCACAGGATATGAGAGCTTTGCTGAGACCAGAGGAGCTCATGACTTAGAAAGTGGTTAAGCAGGGGGTGGAGGTCGGGTGGAGTGGGGTGGGGGTTGGAGCTAAGACTGAAGAATTCCCCAAACAGGATATAGTTGGTGGGGGCAGGGGTCTCAAAGGAGACCCCTGCTAGTACAAGGAAGCATCTGACCCAAGCCTGGAAGGGCCCCCTATCAGGCCACTGGGCTGAGTGAGTCAAAACCAGAAGCCTTTCCAGTTCAGATACAGGGGTCTGTACTGAGACTGGAAGCGCTCCTAACTCAGGACTGGGGGAGCTGTTCTGAGACCACAGAGGCCTCCAGAATTGGCTTTGGTCTTGAACAAACCTTGATCCCTGGGTTGGCATTCCGTGGGGACAGCTTCTCCTCCTCTTGGGGCAACGGCTCTGGGCTGGAGGCAGATGGTGACACTCAGTACAGGGTCCCCAGACATAGAGCTGTCCCCTATGCCCCTACTAGATAGATCCATCCCACAGCTGGCCCACTGCATCCAGTGTTTTCCCACTCACCTGAGGCTCTGAGCTGGAAAGGGCAATGTCCCTTCCCCAGGGTCTTTCAGTACCAAATCCATAGGGGCCTCTTCACTGGGTTCATCCTTGGGAAGCAGAATGAGAAATCAGGACCAAAATGATGCCTCTTCTCCAGCACTCCACGCCCCCCACACACACACTCACTGCCAGCATCATGAAACAGGACCCTCACTCACCTTCCAAAATTCTCCATCCTCAAAGCCTTCTCCATGGGCAAAGCCTGTCCAGGTGAGCTAGGAAGAGGGAATGGGAGCAGCGAGTGCATGCTTATCCTGCTCCCGCAGTGCACACCCCTTCCCCACCCTGGTCAAACAACAATAAGCCTGTGAGCCTCACCTGGGACTCCTCTCGGGGACTCCCCTGTGATGGGGAGGCCCGGCCTGGGGGCTCCCACTGGGTGGTCCCCGTTGGAATGTGCCAGTAGTAAGTCCCTGAGGTGTCCTGGACCCTCATCCATCCAGCCGGCAGGTCGGAATCCGTTTCGAAGGCGTTGGGGTTCCAGAAGGAATCTGTCAGGTTGAGGGCCTGGTGAGGTTCTGCCCACCCAACAAGCAGATAGCAGGTGCTCATGCTTCATCCCCTCCCTGAAACCCTGTGGTTGAGGAGGGTGGAGGAAGGGCTAAAGCACAGCATGGTGCCTGCTTCCTCCTAGAGCCTACAGCATGGAGCCACAAGCTAGAGGTCCACAGCAGGGGATATGGCTTAGGTCTCCTGGGCCGTTCTCCTGGCTAATGTGTCCACTTGGAGGGGAGGGAAAAGGCAAGGAGGAAAGGAGGAAGGGAGGGATGTTGGGTGACCTCAGTTAACTTCTTCTCATACATATCCACATCTCAGGGTACAAGAGGGTGCACATACTAACCAGCTCCTACACATAAACCTGTGCACACAGACACACAATATGTACAAAACCCTGTCACACACCTGTGCAGACATAACCCCAAGGGTGTGCACACACACTGAAAATGCCAGCACAGATGGCAGGTCTCACATAGAGGTGCACACATGCATGCATGGGCACACACACATACACACACACACAACTCCAGCCATACACTAATGCAGACACCATACACAGAAGTGTGCACATGCACAGATATATATATCAACTCCTGCCACACGTGGGTGCAAATACCATTCCCACAATGACCACAGCACATGTGCAAAAGGCACGCATGGAAATGGACACACTCAGACCCGCGATATACATGAGTGCAGACATCCCAGAAGCTCACTCCCCCGGTCCCTGCCACACACAGACGCAGGCAAACATTTCATGCTCATACTCACACACTGCGCACCTGGGACATACAGCCCTCCTCCCTCGGCAGAGCCACACCACTCCATCCCAGGCACCCAGCGCGCGCCTCCTCCGCCTCAGCTTTCCCTGTCAGCCCCGCCCCGCTTCATGCCCAGCCCCGTGCTGCCCCTCACCTGGGCTGCTGTCCTGCAGGATGATGGCCAGGAAAAAGTCCTGGGAGAACATGGCGCTCATTCCCAGCCCCTCCTGCTCCACCCTCCCTCCTCACAGCCCCTCCAGCCCAGCCCAGCTGGGCTCACAGCCTGGTGCTGGGCTGCAGAGAAAAGCTCATCCCGCCCCCTTCTCACCAGGGCAGAGCGTCTGCCAGGCAAAATCCTCCCCCGCCTGGAGCTCACCAGGGAGGGGCCAGGACCACCGTGCTAGGGGGCCTACATGGGGTGGGGCTGGGGGAGGAAATGGAGCCTCATGAGACCCCAGCTCTTCCTACTTACATCTCTTCTTCCTAACCCTTGCTCCCCTCCCCCAATCCTGAATCTCCACCCACACCCACCCCCAGTGGTCATCTCAGTGCTCTAGTCAAGCCAGTCTTAGGGACCCTAGGAGGCTCAGCCCCTCGGGAATACCCCAGGCACCTGGGGCCCGGCAGAGCCTACAGCTCTCAGCACAAACAGGGTGTGGCTTCAAGGCCCCCCAGAGATCAGTCGTCTGCCCAGAACCTGTCCAGCAGCTTGAACCCAAGGGTGGGCTTAAGGGCCTGAGCCCAAGCAAGCTTGAGGCTGGGCTTGGGGCTTCCCAGCACCACCCCCCTCACCTGCCAGGGCCCAGCTAGGCTGCAGTGTCTCCTCGGCAACCGCAGCAGCAGGACCGGCTGGGAGCGCCCAGACTGCTGACGTGCTTCCCGTTACCAGGGAAACCAGGAATCCTGACGGGTCCACGAGTCAGCACTGAGGGACAGGCAGTCCCAAGACCCAGGCTGCTGGGCAACCAGGCAAGGTAAGGACTAGGGGTGGGCGTGGTTACACCAAGGTGTCTGCACCCCTGGTGTGAGAGTTAAGTGGGTAAGGTGCTTCCATATGAGGAGGGGCTCATAGACACCCAAGAAGGGAGGAGTCTCTTCTTATCCATCAAGTCTTCTAGCAGCCACAATTGTCCCCATCCCTCACCCCTCCCCAGCCCCACCTCAGGCCCTAAGGTATAAGGTCTCTACTGAGCACTTGACTTTCAGCTAGGCCTCAGCAAAGGCTTGCTCTTCCCCAGAGACCTTCCATCCCCTTCAGGGCTCTCCTGCTAAAACTTTCCAGGAACACCACTGCCCGGGGCTTCCATCCCCACAAGAGCTACACCCTTCTTCATGAAGGTCCATATCCTTCAGCAATCCCAGAGCTCCCACTTCTGGAACCTGGGGATCAATTCACCATCTCCTAACTGAGTCACACACACCAATCCCTCTGCCATCTGTGCCAGCCTGAACCTTCCTGCTTCAAAGAGCTTCATTCTTCCGATCTGTCCTCGGGGTGTATCTTCTCCCCCCTTGACCATCTGGAAGGCCCTTCTGGAGCTTGGCACATCTCCCTCCAAGCACAGCTCCACCGGTGCCTTTGCTTCCACATACATGCATTTATTCAGGAATGCACACCTTCACTCATTGATTCTTTCAGGTATTCATGTATCTAGTAAAATGTTTAAGTAGGATTCATTCATTTATTCATTTATGCATGCATGCCTGCCTGCCTGCCTTAGTGGCTAAGCCAGGTGAAGTCATTTGCTCAGGAATCAGTGATTGACTTAATGTTATCCCCTCCTCTCCACCCCCAAGTCACTACTTAGGCCAGGCTACAATTACTTTTCACCTGGATCACGGCAACCACCTCATAACTGGTCTCCCTGCTTCCTGTCTAGTTGCCTCAAATCTGGGCAGCACACTGCTGCCTGAAAGTCTTCCAAAATGCTAAATCAATCAAGTTACCCTCCAGTTAAGTACTCTCCTTGATTGTTTTTTCATTGCCCTCAGGATAAAATCCAAATTCCTCCACAGGGTTTCTGTGCAATCTCCAGGGCTCCTCCTGGTCGGCCTCTCAGCTCAGCCTTATCACTGACCGCTCCTGCTCCCCTTCTCTCTCTCTGCCTCCAGCCTCCCTCCCACTCCTTCGGGTCCCTCCCCAGTGCTCATCATATTGATTATCTACTATATATAATATACTGTTTATTTTTGACTCCCCACTAGACTGTGAGTGCCATGTGGATAGGAACAACATCTGTCCCCTACAGTATGTATTCCTAGGACAAGGCCTGGCACTCACGATTTAGTGGGGAATTAGAACTATCTACCAGTTAACAGAAAAGTGTTCACCACCATCACAGGGAGTCTGCAAAATCTAAACCATGGGAAACCCAGGACAAACCACATGATTTCTTCAATTTAAAAAACCGTAAGCAAAATATAGAGAAAAAAAAAAATTTTTTTTTAAATAACAAAACAAAACAAAGAAATAGAGAGGGACAGAGAGAGAACTTACAGATCAAAAGAAAAAGAAAAAAAAAAAGAAACTTTAAGAGACATATCAGCCAATCTCAATGTCTGGACACATCTGGATCCCAAAACAATAAAAAAATTTTAAAAGGAGGAAGGGGGATATAGTTTAACAGGGAAAATATAGCATTGCCTGGATATTTGATGATATAAAGGAATTACTGTTCATTTTCACAGGGATAATAATGGTATTGTGAGGTTTTTTAAAAAGAGTTTTATCTTTTAGAAATATACATATAAATATGTATGGACAAAAAAAAATAAGAACAAAGAAATAAAAAAAAAATATGTATGGACAAAAGGATTTGTTTCTAAATAACCTAGGCTAGGGTCAAAGAGTGAGAGATGATGTAAATGTTGCAGATTAGCCATGTATTAACAATTGCTGAAACGGGGTAGTGGGTAAATTAGGTTCCTTATTCTCCCTACTTTTGCATGTTTGAATATTTCCGTAAGTTTTTCAAAAGGGGATAGTATGCTGCCCAAGCTTGCTATAAGTTCATCTGAACTACATGCTCCCAGCAAAAGTTCCCCAGTTTGAGGTCTGGGTATGATGCCTGCTGTCTGCTGCTGATGGAAGACTTTCCCTAATCTTTATTTACATTTATTCACAAAACTCCAGGGTTGTGGCCACAGCCTGTTATCTCTGCCCTTTGCCCTCAACCCTGTCTGCATCTCTATGTGGCATAAGCAAAGGCAGAGACCCAACTTACTCAAATGGGAGTTTAATGGTCAATCCTTGGTGTCCTAATAGCTAATATCTATTCCTGACAAAACAGCAGCCATGCAGTGCCCAGCATGGCACTCTGCACAAGACATGCAGATCACAAGCAGGCAACACCCCAGTCTTGCCACACAGAAATCTATGGAGAGGTGCTCGCTGCTCCCTTCAAACAAGGCAGAGATGGCCCCAGGCACATCTCAATTCATTGTGTTGGGTGCACCAGTGGCATGTAAGGCAGGGCCAGAGCTCAGGCCCTGGGCTCAGACCTGGTTTGGATTTCAGTTCCACTGTGACCTCAGACTGTCCTGTGTAGTCAGACTGTACATGACCTTGGGAAAGCTACTAACCCTCTCTGAGCCTCTTTTCCTTCATCTCTAAAATGGCATAATAACAGTCTCTACCTCCCAGCCTTACTGTGAGGATTAACTAAGGTCATGCTGAGCACGGGGCCAGCTACTTGGTAAGTGCCCAATAAATGGACCTAGTCCACCGTCCACCTGGGCGTGCATGAGGCTGGGTCTATGAGCTTGTTTGCAGACTGAGAGCACAGGCTCTGTGACTCTCACCCAGAGTGGCCCTGGCCTCTGCCTTCATGCCCTCCCTCCCATGTTCCCCATGTCACCTCCACAGGTACCTGTGTCCTCCGGGGAGCCATAGGAAGGGCTGCCCTGTGATAAGGTAGCCCAGCTTGAGTCCTCGTCACTGGCTGCACTGTTCCGCATGCCAAACAGGAGACTGGCGCTCTTGCTGTGCTCCCGTGGACCATCTGCCAGGGCCTGGAGCCCAGGGGCAGCCTCCACACCTTCCAGGGGCTTGGGCAGCCCTGGAGGAGAAGACAAGTCCTCCTCCTCGTCCTCTTCCTCATCGTCCTCTTCGGCCTCCCCTGCAGCCTTCTCCTCTCCCTCATCTGGCCCTGGCTCTTGGGTGCTGATGATGAGGCCGGGTCCTCGGAGCCCTCGGTTGGCCGCGTTGTGGGCTGAGAGCTCCAGCTCAGAGTACAGATGCATCAGGCCTTTGGGGCCCAAGGGTGCCATCTCGGGCTCCTGGCTGGGCTCCTCTGCCAGGGTCAACGTCACATTGCGATTCTGGTCGCGGTGGGCCGTGGCAGCCCGCCGGAGCTGGTTCTGGCCCTCCTTTAGCCACTTGGCATTGGCAGGGCCTGGCTCAGGCCCACTACCCTCCCCCATGGCACTGCGCAGGTCCTTGGGTCCCACAGCCGTGGCCTGCAGCTTGGCGTTGAGCAGCTGGTTGTGGGCGGCGTGCAGGGGCAGGCTCAGGGCGGGGCCTCCGTGGCTGTTGGCGTTAATGGCCGACTGGCTTAGTGACGATGGGACAGACATGGCCTTGGCAGTTCCTGTGAGGTAGGGAAGGGAGACCATGTTGAGCCTCCAGCCCAGGACAGTAGCACCCTACCTTCTGCCCAGGACTCCACCCTGCACCTTCTCATCTCCCCAGACTCAGCAGGTCAGAGAACACTGCTCCATGTCCCATGAGAATGTCTGGGCTCAACTTCTGTGCCAGCACCACCACCCGTACCACAGGCCAGTTCCAGGTACACAGTCCACCCCATCCCCAGACTCTCCAGCTCTAAGCATCCTGGGAGAGCACGGCCAGCCTCCACTTGGCCTTCACTCCCACCAGAGCCTGGGCGGCAGAGCCTCCACACAATGGCTCTTTGTGCATCCCTGCTTCCAGCTCCTCTGACCAGTGCCTACTGTGCCAGGGACATAGCTGGCGTGGGACTGGTCGATGCGTTCTGGACACTGGACACTGACTGCCCCCTTCCTCCTGTCATCCTGCTACTCCGAGCCCACCACTGTGAGCTCCCCAGGCTGTTTTCAAAAAAATCACTGAGCTCAACAAGCCCACCCCATACCAGGGACTGTGAGAACAGGAAAGAATGAGCTGCAGACGAGCCCTCAGGGGCATGGCCTTGAGAAGACAGGTCACAGGTGAAAGGCCTTCTGCTCCAATTCATGGCTCCTTTGGCCAGTTGAAGCCATACTTTGGTAGCTGTTTCTATGCAGTCTGAAGGGCCAGACCCCTGCTAGCGGCTCAGCAGGAGCCTTTGATCTGGACCCACCAGACTTTGGGTCATTGCCCAAATATCACTTTCTCAATGAGGCTTTCGTTGAACACTGATTTTGATATTTCCTCAGCCATCCCCATATCGTCCCTACCACTTACCTCGATCTGACAAGCCAATTTATTACTTACTTTGTTTAATGACTGTCTCCCCATTATAGTCCCCATGACTATAATTTAAGTTCCCTGGTGGTGAAAGTTTTGTCTTTTCTTTCCCAATGCAATAATGCCCAGTGCCTAGCCAGAATTATGTATGAATCCCCTCCTGGCTGCATTTTAGCATCTCCTCCGCAAGCTTCAGAAAACACACTGTGGGCATGTTATTGTGTCAAAATTATTGCTAATGGTGCCCCAACCAAACTCCACCTGCCTTTCAGGTGAGATCTCCTACAGCCCACCCCTCCAATCCCCCAGGCTCCCTCCTCACAAGCCCTTCATGGAGCGCCTTCTCCACAATGGCTTGAATCCTACCTATCCTTCTAGGCCCAGGGCCCTGTCCTCAAGACCCCATCCAGACTCCCCACCCTCCCTGAACTTCCACTGCTGGGCTCACTGTCCTTTCCTGACCCCACTAGAAAGTGCTTGCTTGCTGGCCCCTCACTGGTCCCTCCACCACAGTTTCCTGACCCCCACCGTAGGTCTCTCCCTCAGGCAGACCCTACCATATGGCTCTCTCCTTTCTGGATATCCCCACTCAGAGTTCTCTCTTCCCACTTGACCCTTCCCCCGCCAACACACACCCAATTCTTCCTCATTGGCCACCCACTCACACACACTGCAGCTCACCTCTGACTCTCACAGTTCTTTCTCCTCAGTTTCCTGTCTTAGAGCCCCTATTTCCCTGTTCCCTGGCTAAGGGGGAAGTTCTTCCTTTTCCTGACTCCCACTCTTCAGTTCTCTCTGCCTCCTCAGAGTAGCTTCTAGGGCGTAGTATGCACAGATTGCCAGCAAGGTGTGTTAGGGTGCCCGAGCAAGGCTGTGCCCACTATTCAGCTGCAGTGTATGAGCCTAAGGCCATAGCCAAAGCTCCCTTTTCTGTCGTTTCTGTCTCCTCAGATGTGTGAAATAAAGGAAAAAAGTTTCTGTCCTTGAGTCTGCTTCATGTGTAACTGTTGTTCTGCTCTGCTTGGTGTGGCTCCACCTGGGCAATGAGAAAATTTGCACTCAATGGAATAAATGGAGAAAAATTAGATGTCTCTGTCAATACTCAGAACCAGATAATCCTCCAAAAATGGAAACCAGATTGGGTCACTTCTCAGTTCAAACAGTTAGCTGGTTCCCCCACTACTTTTGGGGTCATCTCTGAGCCCATTAGCAGACATCCAAGAGCCTCTGTGAGCCAACCCCTATGGCCTCTCGGACCTCCTTCCACTCCCTGCCTCCTTCACACCTTCCACTCCAGCCACATGAAGTTTGGTGGGTTCTGGAACACGTCTCACACTCTCACAGCCCTGGGTCTTTGTTTGCACTGCCCCCTCGGTCTGGTTTCCTGTCTCCCCTGGTGAGAATCTCTGCTCATGTTTAGAACTCAGCTCCTAAGCAATAAGGCCTTCCTATTCATGCCTCTCTCCCCACCCTCAGGTGGCTATTCCCTCCTATGAGTCTCAAACACTCAGTGCTGAATTCTATCAAAATATTTGAGACCATGTCTTATTCAACTGTGCATCCCCATGACCAATTGTTGGCCTATTGTTTGCTGCCACACAGTGGGCCCTTTGTGTGGAAGGGAGGGAGGACGAGAGGAGGGACAGAGATAGGAGTGGGAGAAATTAGGAACTAGGAAGCTCAGAGCTGGCCCCATGGGCTGGGGCTGGGCACCTGGAATGTTAGGGTGGGTGCTGAAGAAGGATGAAGGTCCCTGAGAGGGAAGTAAGATGGGACAGGAGTCCTGGGCAGGTGAGGGCTAAGATCCAGGCAGGAAGAGGGGATTTAGCTTAAATCGACATTCTGGCTTGAAGGCGTTCAACAGTGGCATCTGTATGAGGAGGAGAAGGTGGAGGACCCAGGGCCTCTGCTGAGCTGGAAGGATGACAAGCCCTTCTCTGAAGTGGTGGTGTACAGAGCCAAGTTTCTCAGAGGTCAGACTGGGGCTGACCTCCTTTAGCCCAGAAGATGTGGTCTGGAAAGGGCACACACATTGTATGACTGAGACAGTGAAGAGCCAGGTAGACCTCAGGGCAGCCCTGCCAGTGTGGTGACTAGGGCAAGAAAGTATTGGGGGAATAATGGAGAAGTTCTGTTGTAGGTAAGTGCCAAGGCCCGAGCATCTAGCCTGAGGCAGTGTGGTCAATATCACCTCTTTTTGAGGTCGAAAGGATGACTAGCTGCCCAACTTCTTCAAAAACGGGCACAGCCCAAATTCTTTCCTCTCACTAGGGGTATCCATACCTGGAGCATCTCAAAGTATGGAAAGGACCAAAGGGTTCTATGAAAGGCAGGGTGTTGGGTAGGACTGCCCTCAGGGCAAGGGCTAAAGGGAGTGGCCACAAAGCCTGAAGGAATTGATATCAGACCACAGAAGTAAGGGGTGAATACAGCTCAAAGCCAGGAAGACAGCTTACTATATGCCAGGACAGGGAAGAGTGATGAATAATCAAGAAATGGTTCCTCCTCTGCCAGAACTCACTGTCTGGTGGGTTATTTGTCATTAAACAACTCATTACAAGGCAGTGTAATGTCAGCACCCAGAACATGCCTGTCACCTATTTGTTGAATAAATGATTGTCTTATGACAGAGGAAGAGCGAGGTACTAGAGGAACCTGCAACTTACTCATCTACTCCACACATCAGGGAAGGCCTGCCTGAGGAAGTGATATGTAAGCTGAGAATAGAACACAAATCTCCTTGGAACACTCCCTTTACCTCTCCCTATCCTCTCAGTGGATGACCTCTCTCCTTATTCAGAGGAAATGGAAGCTCTCAGCTGGAAACGTCCCCAGGCATACAAACTTACCTACTTTCAGCACCTACCCTTTTCTCCTCTTCTTCCTAAAACCAACTGCTTCACCTATAATTTGGACCCTTCCTTTCCTGCCTTTCCAGGGATTTTATTCTGCTGTTAATCCACCTTATTTTCTACATAATCAACTTCTTCTTCTCAATAGGATCGACTATCTCCCACCTTAAAAATAAAATCTTTCTTGACCCCACACCCTTCCAGAGCCACTCACTGTTCTGTTCCACCTACCACCACCACCACCCCACACACACACATAGGCAAACTTCTGGAGTTGCCATTGCCTTACCTCCCACTCACTCCTCAACCCTTTCCAATCCAGCTTCCACTTCCAACACTGGCGGTAACAACTCCAACCAAGGTCAACATGGCCCCGATGTTATTTAATCCCATGGACATTTGCTGTCCCCATCTTGGTTGTATTCTCAGCAGCTCCTACTGTGGACTAATCCCATCACTCATCTGTGGCTTCCATGTACTACATCTCCTGGTTTTCTTCCTCATTTCTGGTTACTGCTTGTTGGTTTCTTAGACTCCTTTGCTGGCTCATATCTCTCTACCAGTCATTACATGCTGGAGTTTCTCATGGTTTGTTCTTATGCCCTTTTCTGTTTCTCATCCTATAATCAATATAGGTATTCATTCATGCCCACAACTGCAGTCACCACTTATACACTGATGGTTTCCAAATTTATGCCTCCATTTCAGACCTCTTATCTGAGCTCCAGACATGTACATCCAGTTTTCCACTCAACATCTCCACTTGAATGTCTCAAGGGCCCCTGGAACTAATAGGCCCCAAACCACACTTGTGTTTCTCACTCCTATCCTCAACTGGTCCTCTTCCAGGATCTGGACTCAGGGCATGATAGGACCACCCATCCTGCCGTGCAAATCAGAAGCAGCTGCACTATCCTTGACACTTCCCTCTTCCTCACTCCCCAAATTCAAGCCATTCCCCCAAGTACTAACAATTTTCTCTCTGAGAAAAACTTCTGGACTTTCTCTACTCTCCACATTCACTACCATCAGCATTCCACACCAAGGACAAAATCCTTAAGACCAAATCCTTAATGTGGCCTAAATTGTCCTGCTCAGTTTGGTCCCTGCCTTCTCCTCCAGCTTCCGTCACTCTGGTCTCCAGTTTCACTGGCCTTTTTTCAGTTCCTCAAAGACATCGTGCTCTCTCTTTCCACAAAGTTTCTGCACATGATTTTTCTTCTGCTTCTGCCTAGGACCTTTTTCTCCTACCCTCTCAGTCTAATTAACTCCTACTCATCCTTTACATCTTGGTTCAAATATCATGTTTTCAGAGGAACCTTCCTTGAATCTCTTCCCTATTCCCTAGACAAATTTAGCTTCCGCAGTTGTGTATTCTCACAGCATCATCCACCTTTCCTTCATGGTATTTATTAAATTTGTAACTTTATTTTTATTTGATTTTCCCCCTAGATCATCAGCTCCACAAGGACAAGGAGTCCATTTATTTTGTTCTTAATTATATCTATAGTGCCTAGTACAGTGACTGGTACATATTAAGTTCAGAAAGCATATTTGTTGAATGAATAAATGATCAGATGCATTTTTAAAAAATAATCACACTGGGTGTTGTGTTGAGAATAATTAGTTTGAGCTAGGCAAGAGGGTATGCTATTAGAACAGTCAAGGAAAAGAGAAGAGTGGTGTCCTAGAATACGTTTGGAAGCAGTAGAGATGGTGTGAATGAATGGATTTGAGAAATAGTTAGGTAGTGGACATGACAGAACTTGGTGACATTAGATATGGAGGGTGAGAGAATCTAGAACATTGCCCAGGATTCCTGCTTGGATAACTGATTGGAAAGTGGCCATTTCTGAAATTTGAAGGAAGAGCAGATTAGAAGTAGGGGTAGAGAGGGAACACAGGGAAGACAATTCATTCAGCTTGGGATCTGTAGGTTTGGAATTCCTATTGGACTTCAAAGGGGATTTCATGAGGGCAGTTGTATATATGCATCTGAAGTTCAAAAAACTGATGTGTGCTCCATATATTAATTTGAGAATCATCAGTATATATATATGGAATTTGAAGCCTTGAGAGTGGATAAAATACCCAGGGAGAAAGTGCAGAATGAGAGACAACAGCTCAGGACAGAACCAAGAGCGTCACCAGCATCTAAAGGGAGGAGAAGGAAGTAGCAAATCAGATTGAGAAGACAATGCAGTAGAGGAAAAATCAGGAAAATGATTCAAGGAGAATGAGTTGACACACACCACTGAATACTACTAAAAGGTAAAGGGGGACAATAGGATATTATCCATTGGATTTAGCCACATGGAGGTCTCTGGTGACCTTGGTATGAGCAGTTTCAGTAGGTGTCAGGGACAGAAGATAGAGTGGAGTAGATTTAGGAATGAATGGAAAGTGAGTAAATGAAGGAGCAAGGGTAGACAAGGTTTTGGCTTAGGGAGTGGCGAGAGGACTATAGCTGGAGGTGCTAGGAACGCAAGAAAGGCACAGGCAGATTCAAAATAGGTTAGGAATAACCTCTGCATTGGTGATGGGGAAACTGCTCCTAATGAGAGCTTCTGCGAGCGCTAGGCCTCCAGGCTGAGCTAGGGACACAGCCGGCCCCAGGGCACACCCCTCGGTCGCTGGGGGCAACAGAACGCGGTTTGACAGATACCTCCTTGGAACCCCCGCTGGGACCAGTGCGCCCCACCACCACCACCACCACATCACCCCACGTTCCCTTCCCAGCCCTTTACTTCCCCTCCCCCATCTTCCACCGCCCCTCGCTTCGCGACCCCTATACTCTCCCCGAACTCATCCCGAAGGGCCAGGAGGTAAAGATCTAGGGCGGAGGCGGTGTGAGGACCAAAGTGCAGCCGCAAAGGGGGCCAGTGAGGCAGTGTGAAGGCCTACGGCTGTAGGGCCGCCAGCGGGGATGGGGCCTGGCCGGGGGACAGGGCCGCCATAGGCAAGGGGCTGCAAGGTCGCCAGCTGCAGGGGGTCGGGATCCGGCCGCCGGGGCTGGACCCGGGTAGGGGCAGCTCCTACCTGCGCGGCGAGGCCCCAGCCCAGGTGGCGGAGGTGGCTCAGGCTGCGGGGCTCTGGCTCCGCGGCGGCTTCTCCATCACAACATCCCCCGCCCAGGAGCGCGCGGGCCGCGGGGCCGCGCCCCGAGCGGCGGGGGCGCGCGAGGGGAGGGGGGAGGGGCGCCATCTTGGGCCGGGCGCGGGCACGGGAGCGGTGGGCCCTTCCCCGCTGGCATTAGCCGCGGCTTACCGCAGGGCCGAAGCGCCCTGTGCCCTACCCTCTAGGACCCTCGGCCTTCGGGGAGCCCGAGCGCAGCTCCCCACGCCGCCCGACATCGCTGGCCCCCTCCTTCCCCACTCCCCACCTCCCTTTCCTGGGACGCCGGGCTCAGCCCCAGCCTCCGCCGACCCCTGCCCAGCTCGGCCCCGAGTCTACCACGATGCCACAGACTCACTCCGCGCGCCCCACAGGACCCTGCCCTCGCAGCTCCGCGGGACGAGCGACCGACGAGGTTGGAGCGGGAGCTGCTGTGGCGGGGTCCGGGCCGCGGCCGCGCCGGGAGGGGCTCGGTGGCGGCTGCCGGCTCGGCTCTTGCAGCAACACTCCCTATGTGCCGGTGCGGAGGCTAGGAGGACACAGCGCCTGTGATAATAGCTTGGTATTTATTGACCGCTTGCTCTGTGCCAGGCCCCGTGTTAAACCATTACATGCATTAATCCTCACAGCAGCCCTGTGAAGTCGCTGCTATTTTATTGTCCCCATTTCCCCGAGGTAGATGCTGAGATTCAGAAAGGCAAGGCTACTTGTCCGCAGTCACAGAAAGTGGTGAAATCAGTCTGGGACCCAGATGTTTCTTAGGCTACCCTTGCTGTGGAACATAAGGCTGTGACGCCGAGGCCTTACAGATGTCAAGAATAAATTGCTTCCGCTAGAAATGGGGAAGGAAGCCGGGGAGAGAGTGTGTAAAAAGTGAAGAGAAGGGTGGTCTGGCTTTTTATTTGTTGCAGACCCTTTGGATGGTAGCCCCCAGAGGTCAAATCAGTCGTCCAGAGGCCATTGAGGATAATGAGCGGGGACTTTACAATCCAGAAACCTTCTAAAGGCTCATTCCTCTAAGGCAAGAGGTTTTAATTTATTGAACCTGCTGACACATTTAGCAACTGACTGGAGATGGTCTCAGGTCATCTAAAACTAAGTGTCCAAGTCTAAAATCATTATTTCACTTTATCCCCTAAGGAGACTTCTAAGGAGTTTCACTGGAGTGGAAAAAAAACAAAAAAACACTGCCTCCCTCCCCACCCCCATGCACACACCAGACTGGATACAACTCCCATTCATTCATCCCAGTGAATGGCAGCACCATCTACTCATTCACTCACCCCAGCCAGAAGCCTGAAGACCATTTTGATTATACTTTTACTTGAGAGGATTACAAATGTTTCAACTTTTTATTATGGATAATTTCAAATATATACAAAAGTAGAAAGAACAGTATAATGACCCCTGGAATATCCATCACTGGCTTTCAACAATTATCAACTCATGGCCAAGAGTTATGATTTCACAAATATCTATGATACATGACTTTCAACATATATTTATAATTATATATGAGGCCCTGTCCTTGGTGCAGAGAACACATCAAAAAGCAAGATACAGGGAAATGGATATGGCTCAAGTGATTGGGCTCCTGTCTACCATGTGGGAGGTCCAGGGTTTGATTCCCGGGGCCTCGTGATAAGCAAGCTGGCCTGTGCAGCGAACTGGCCCGAGCGGAGAGCTGGCACAGCAAGATGATGCAACAAAAAGAGACACAGAGGAGAGACAATGGGAGACACAGCAGACCAGGGAGCTGAGGTGGCACAAGAGATTGAGCAGCCTCTCTCCACTCCGGAAGGTCCCAGGATCAGTTCCCGGTGCCGCCTAAAGAGAAGGCTAGCAGACACCAAAGAACACACAGAGAGCAGAGAGTGAGTGCAAAAACAATGGGGGTGGGGGTGGGGATATAAATAAATCAATAAATCTTGCTCTCATGAAACCTGAAATTTAACAGGGGAAAGAGACATTAAACATGTCGTTAGAAATATGATGAGTGTCTTGAAGGACATGTGCAGGGTGCTATATGAGTGGGTTTAGTTTGACCTGGGGAGATCTGAGAAGGCTTTTGCAAGGAAGTAACATGTAAGTGAGGGGAGGAGTGAAGGATGGTAGAAGTCAGCCAGAAGAAGAGAAGATTATTGCAGGTGGAAGGACTGGAACAAGAGTATGGGTTGATGATGGAGAAGAATGGTGTAAGATAATCTGGAGAGGTGGGTAGGTGCCAAATCAAAGAAGGTCTTGTATGGCAGGCTAAGGATTTTGGAATTTATTTTAAGGGCACTGGAAAATCATCAAAATATTTTAAGCAGGAAAATGGCATGTTCACCTTTGCATTTTAAAAGTAAAAGTTTACTTCCAGCTGCTAAGTGGAGAATAGATAAGAGCAAAACTGGAAGTGAGGAAACCATTTAGGAAACAATTTGAGATAGTCCAGGCTGTAGGTAATGATTGCTTGGACTAGAGTGGTGAAGGCAGGAATGGAGAGAAATGCATAAGTTTAATAAATATTCAGAAGGTATAATTCACAGTAATTAGTGATCAGCTAATTGAGGGGATATAGAAATGTAAAGAAAAGGATGACTTTTAGGTTCTGTTTGAATTAATGAGAAGAAAAATCAGAAATATCACCTATATACTGATGGCCCTCCTGAATACTTGTCTTCTTAACACATTGAGCAGGAAGGCTGCTGTGTCCACGGAAATTTCTTCAGGTAGCCAGAGGTATGCGGTCAAGATGGTAAGGGTAGAGGGAGGGGTCTAATTGCCAAGGATGAAAAAAGGAAGACCTGCAGTTCACCTGGAGACCATCTTTCTGATGTTTGTGATCCACATGCAATCTTCCTGAATTCCTGATCTCATCCTAGGTCTGCAAAACCTTCTGACCCAGGGGGAATCACACCACTGCCCTTAACTTATCCTTTCTCTGCTGTTAGCTCTCCCCCACTTCTGATGCTTTCCATGGTATAGGAGCAACCAATAGTCTATGAGTCACATCAGACTCTGTCTATAGTTCTGAACAATTGTGGGGCCCTCTGAGGCAGTAGTCTTTTTAAATGATTGATTTGGACCTATAAGAAAAAAACTGGAATTAGAAGCAAATCCATCCAGAGTACTTACTAAAAGTACTGGTTTTATGGTCTTTGGTTTGACAGACTAGTCAACTAGACAACCCCTTTACCAGGCAGTTGAACCCCAAGTTCCCTATATGGAAAGACAGAACTTTCATCTCTATTAACAGCAAGACACTTCTGGAGCAAAGCCAGCCTTAACCACCACTACACATAAGTGTGCTTCTATATAGTAATTATTTTCTTTTAGTTGAGCCAATAAACCTCTTCATCCTGGGTGGCAGTTTTCAGTTGAAAAGTCTGTAAGGAATAAAATCTCCCTACGTATTATATGGAGTGTAATTCATAAGTCAGATGCTGAGCCTGGCAAGGACTTCCTCAACACCCTCCTTCAACGGGACCATTCTAAAACATACCCAGGAAGGATAATAGTGTGAGAGCTGAGGACTAAAATCTAGGAGTACCAGCATTTAGAGGACCAGCAGAGGAAAAGTAGACCAAAATGAAAGCTGAGGAAAAATAGGAGGTTAAGGGAAGAATCAGGAGAAAGTAATGTCATGGAAGAAATCAAAGGGAGGAAAGACTTTCAAGGAGGAAGACGTGGTCAACAGCATCAGACACAGTAAAGATTTCAAATAAGGTCAGGGCAAAAAAGTGTCCTTTGAATTTGGAAACATGGAGGTCACAGGTCCCTGTGATATGATCTGTATTAGCAGAAAATGGAGACAAAAGTCACAATGCAATGAATTAAAGCAAATGGGAAATAAGGAAGTAGAATAGGTAAATGTAGAACCCCTTTTTGAGATATTTGGAAGAAAAAAAACAGACAGTAGCTGAAGAGTGATGTGAGATTAAAGATACTATATCTTTAAAAAAAAAAAAAAGATAGGAGAGACTTGAACATGGTTATAAACTATAAAAAGATAGCAGCATCTGGGAAAATGGAGGATTAGAGAGATGTAGGACTCACTACTCTCCCAGAAAAATGGCTAGAGGACAGGCAGAAACAGCCTGAAAAAAGTGTTTTAGGGTTTAGGGCACCAGGGCAAGGCCGGACACAACCCAGAAGAGAGAGTGGCAAAGGAAAAGAATCTCAGCAGGAAAACTGTGTGAGTAAAAGCTGCAGCTGCAGAAAGCAAGCAAGATGGTGGCCGAGTAAGGAGCTCCTAGAATCAGCTTCTGCTACAGAGCAGTTAGTAATCACCCAGAGCTATCAAAAGCACTTGTTTGGGGCCTCCAGGAGACCAGAAGTGCATCCTGCAACATCCTTGAAAAAATGGAAGGAGGACACTGCCTGTATTAGTCAGCCAAAGGAGTGCTGATGCAAAATACCAGAAATAGGTTGGTCTTTATAAAGAGTATTTATTTGGGGTAGAAGTCCACAGTTACCAGGCCATAGAGCTTAAGTTTCTTCCCTTACCAAAGTCCATTGCCACATGTTGGAGCAAGACAGCTGCCGACGTTTGCCAGGGTTCAGGCTTCTTGGGTTCCTCTCTTCCCAGGGCTGTATTTCTCTCCAGGCTCAGCGCCTGGTTCCTCCACAAGGTCAGCTGTAGACTATGAGGCTCTCTAGGCTTTGCTTCTCTCCACAAGGCCAGCTGTAAACTCTCAGGCAAACGGCTCGTCTCTATCCCAGGACCTTCTCTCCTTCCTCACGACCAAGCTCCTCTGTCTTCTCGCCTCTCCAGGCTCCAGCATCAAAACTCCAACATCAGAACTGCTCTCTCTGTCTTTTGCCTTGCCTTTTATATTTGATTCCCCCACCCACCAAGGGTTGGGGCTCAATACCCTACTGATGTGGCCCAGTTAATGCCCTAATCATAACTTAATCATGCCCAGATTAGCAGACCAGTTTACAAGCATAATCTAATATATATATTTTTGGAATCCATAATTACATCAAACCGCCAAACGGCTACACTGCCCATCTGCAAAGAAGATTTGTAAGTAGAGCACTCCATGCTAGGGAGGCCGGTGTCCATCCTCCACTGGAGGCACAAGTCACCTTTCCGCGGCTGGAATTGGAAGCTCCATTTCCCAAAAACAGGGAGGAAGAGACAGTTAGCCACCAATTTCAGCTACTGATTAGTAAATTCGGCTGGCTAAAGTATAACCCTAAGAAAAGCTGAAGTTTGAGACTATCCAAGTCAGAAAGAGGCCCATAACCATCATTTTGACTCCACCCCCAGCATGAGGGGAAGCCGGGCTGACTCAAAATCACAGTGACGGCAGAGACTGGTTTCTTTCACCCAGATTGGCCTGCAGCCCCAGCCTAAGCTTCAGCCCCACCTCTAGCAGGGAAGAAGCTGGCGGGCCCTGCACCAGCCTATCCAGGTAACTGAAGGTACATTTAGCTGGCACAGACTGAATAGTTGGAAGTCTGCCAGGGCAACTGCGGTCACCTTGGACCTGCACTGTATAGTTTGCTGCCCACACTGCAGCTCCATCCCTGCCCCAGGCAGGGTAGAAAGGGGCGTGAAGTATCATCAGTCTCTCTGGGCAACTACAGTCTAGGCCTGCATGAGTTGGATTATTCCACACAGCTGTGGCTCTGTCCCTACCCCTGGCAAAGGAGAAAGTTGGGAGAAGCATCATCGGTCCCTGTGGCAATGAGGGCAGCTTGAGCCTCCACAGCTTACAGTACCAACTACATCCTTGGCTCCTACTACACAACCAGCAAGGGACAAAGGGCAGGAAGCCCTAAACTAAAGAGAAAAACTGCACCCAGAATGAATACTCTAGTAAGCCAGATGCCAAGACACCAACAAAAAATTACAATCCACACCAAGGAACAGGAAGCTATGGCCCAGTTAAAGGAACATGATAAGCCTCCAGATGGCATAAAGGAGTTGAGACAACTCATCATAGATGTTCAAACAAATTTCCTTAATAAATACATAGAGATGGCTAAAGAAATTAAGGATATTAAGAAGACATTGGATGAGCGCAAAGAAGTATTTGAAAGCATACACAGAAAACTAGCAGATCTTGTGGGAATGAAAGATGCAATAAATGAAATAAAAAATACACTGAAATCATATAATAGCAGGTTTGATGTGGCAGAAGGAATGATTGGTGAGCTTGAAGAATGACCTGTGAAAGTGAACATACAAAAGAAGAGATGAAGAAAAGATTGGAAAAAATTGAACAAGGTGTCAGGGAACTAAATGTTAGCAAGAGACATGCAAACATACATGTCATGGATGTCCCAGAAGGAAAAAAGGGCAGAAGGAATATTTGAAGAAATAATGGTAGAAAATTCCCCCAACCCTATTGAAGGACATAGATATCCAGGTCCAAGAAGCACAACATACTCCCATCCGAAAAAATCTCAATAACCAACTCCAAGACACATACTAATCAGAATGCCAAATGCCAAAGACAAAGAGAGAATTCTGAGAGCAGCAAGAGAAAAGCAATGCATAACATATAAGGGATGCCCAATAAGATTAAATGCTGATTTCTCACCAAAAACTATGGAGGCAAGAAGACAGTGGTATGATATATTTAAGATACTGCAAGAGAAAAACTTCCAGCTAAGAATCTTATATCTGGCAAGATTGTCTTTCAAAAATGAGGGTAAGTTTAGAATATTCACAGATAAACAGAGACTGAGAGAGTTTGTAACCAAGAGACCTGCTTTGCAGGAAATACTAAAGGGTGTGCTACAGTCTGAAACGAAAAGACAGGAGAGAGAAGCTTGGAAGAGAGTCTAGAAATGAATATTATATCAATAAAATTAACTAAAAGTGTCAAAAGAGTGGTGAAAATAAAATATGACAGATAAAAACCCAAATATTCAGGAATAAGCTTAACCGATGATGTAAAGCACTTGTATTCAGGAAAACTACAACTCATTGTTAAAAGAAATTTTAAGAAGACCTAAATAATTGGAAGAACATTCCATGCTCACAGATTGGAATACTAAATATCATTAAGATGTCAATTTTACTCAAATTGATATACAGATTCAATGCAACCCCGATAAAAATTCCACCAGCATTCTTTAAATAAATGAAAAATATGATTATCTATTTGGAAGGGTAAGGTGTCCTGAGTAGCCAGAAACATCTTGAAAAGGAAAAGTGAAGTTGGAGGACTCTCATTTCCGGACTTTAAGTCGTATTACCTAGCTACAGTGGTAAAAACAGCATGGTACTGGCAAAAAACAGACACATAGACCAATGGAACCGAATTGATGGTTCAGAAACAGACCCTCACATCTATGGTCAAGTACTTTTTGACTAGCCTGTCAAACCCACCTGGCTCAGGCAGAACAGTCTATTCAACAAATAGTGCTGAGAAAACTGGATATCCATAGCAAAAGAAGGAAAAAGGACCTTATGCAAAGATTAACTCAAAATGAATAAAAAACATAAATATAAAAGCAAGAACCATAAAGCTTCTAGAAGAAAATGCAGGATCTGGTGGTAGGTGGTGGATTCTTAAAGGAGATTAGAGGAGGACTGAGAAGGACTACTGATATTTAATCTATGTAGAAGTTTTAATTAGCTTTACTGTAAAACTGTGAAATGTACAGAGTTGATAGTAACACATTATAGTGAGTAACAGTTGGTTTATAAATGGGGATGTGGCTGAAAATGGCAGTCTAGGGATGTAAATCCCAATTGACAGAAAGCTAGAGAATAATCTAGGGACTGAATAGCACAGTAAACCCAGAGGTGGATGAGAATTGTGGTTGATGATATAGATGCAAGAATGTCCTTTGTGAGCTAGAGCAGATGTACATCACTATTGCAGGGTGGTGAGAATGTGGAGAAGCATGAGAGAAATACAACTGGAGTGACCTATGGACTGTGGTTAACAGTAATAATGTAATATTCTTGCATCTATGCCAAAGCTATACTGTGTTGATAATGGGGGAGTATGGAAAATGTATGCCAAATATACGCTATGGATCTGGTAATAATTGGATGATATTGTCTCATAATCTGTAACAAATGTTCCACCACGGTGTGATGTGTTGATAGAGGAGTGTTGTGTGGGAATTCTGCACATGTGCATGATTGTTTTGTTAACTCTACACCTTGTCATAAAAATATATTTAAAAAATAATAATAGGGCGGTTGGGGGGAAAATACACCAAATGTAAGATAAGGACTATAATTAATAGTAAAATTTTGACAATGTTCTTTCATAATTTGTAACAAATGTCTCGTGACAATGCAAGGTGTTGGTGGAGGGTTGATGTATGGGACCCTTGTATGATGTTATGAATGTTTGCTTTGTAATTTCACAACTTTTACTATACACTTATTGTTTATATATGATCATGTATAAATGATATAAAAATAATAATAATGGGGTGGGTTGGGGGAAAATACCTTGGATAGTAATAATATTTTGAGGATGCTTTTTAATCATTAGTTAAAAATGTTTAACAGCAATGCAAGGTATTGGTGGCTGGGTGAGGTATGAGAGCACTGTATGATGTTATGTATGTTTGCTTTGTAAGTTCACAACTATTGCTATACACTTATTGTTTACGTATGTTCATGTATGAGTGAGATACTTCAATAAATTAAAAATATATATATATATATATATCAGGAGGAAAAAAAAAGCTGCACCTGCAGCTGCTGGTGCCCATCGTCTTACCCTCAGAACAGACAGCTTTGAATTCTCTGAGGCTGGCAGCTATAGACAGAAGGGGCCACAGGGGTCCACCTCCCCAGGAAAGGAGAGAGAAAAGGATGCTAAGGCTGATTCAGTTTTTGGCCAACAAATTTGGTCTGCTGTGTCCCACGAGCCCTTCCAGGCCAGGGAGGGCCATACCATTGTTTGCCCTGGGAGCCAGTAGAGAAGGTGTAGACGTTGGGCAGTTTGATGTAATTATGAATTCCAGAAATAGATATTGGATTATGCTTGTAAACTGGTCTGCTAATCTGGGCATGATTAAGTTATAATTAGGGCGTTAACTGGGCCATGTCAGTAGGGTGTTGAGCCCCACCCTTTGGTGGGTGGGGAATCAAAGATAAAAGGCATGACAAAGGACAGAGGAAGCAGTTTTCTTGTTGGAGTCTTGAGCTGGAGCCCAGGGAAGTAAGAGAGCTTGGTCGTGAGGAAGGAGAGAAGGCTCCAGGATAGAGACAAGCTATTCGCCTGATAGTTTACAGCTGGCCTTGTGGAGAGAAGCAAAGCCTAGAGAGCCTCATAGTCTACAGCTGACCTTGTGGAGGAAACAGGAGCTAAGCCCGGAGAGAAATGCAGCCCTGGGAAGAAAGGAACCCAAGAAGCCTGAATCCTGGCAAATGTGGGCAGCTGTCTTGCTCCAACATGTGGCAATGGACTTTGGTAAGGGAAGAAACTTAAGCTTTATGGCCTGGTAACTGTGGACTTCTACCCCAAATAAATACCCTTTATAAGCCCCAGGATGTGTTATCCATTGCAGGTGATGTACCACATTAATGAAAGATGTTTATGTGGGATGTTATGGGAGGTGTGGGAGGTGGGGAACATGGAAATTCCTGTAATTTTTGTGTAACATTTATGTAATCTAAGCATCTTTTAAAATATATAAAAAAATAAAAAGTGAAAAAAAAAAAAAAAACCTTTGTAAAGACTAACCGATTTCTGGTATTTTGCATTAACACCCCTTTGGCTGACTAATACAGAAGGAGAGTGATCCGACCCTTCCAGTCACCCTCCCTACTGACTGGGACTGGTTGTTGAGGATGCAGAAGGGAGTGGAATTATTTTCTACCAGAGAAATGGAGGGGGCTGCCAGCAAAGATTGGAGAACAGTCTCTGAAGAAAATTTGAATTAGGAGCCTCTTAACCTCCAGGCAGGATCCTCTATCACATTGATCCCATTCATGAACACACTCTGAACAGGCTTTGAACTGAGAGGCCTCTGAGGAGCACCATCTGCTGGTGAAATAAGGAAGTGCATGTGCAGAAATTAAAAGTAAATAAGAAAGGCTTTTTCTGGACTTTATAGCCTCTCCCCCCAAGGCCTCTGGAAGCAGATCTGCAACCCATTACTGTGTCCAGGACCCAGATTTGAGCAACTAACAGGGACAATCCTAAAGACCTAGAACAGGTCAAACCAAGAATTAAAGAATGGCAGTAACACAACACGCTCCTTAACAATCAGGGGGTAAAAGAAGAAACTGTAAGTGATATTAGTAAATATATTGAGATGAATGAAAATGAGGATACAATGAAGGCAGTGCAGAGAGGGAAATTTATAGCCATAAATGCCTATATTAAAAAACAAGAAAGAGCTAAAATCACAGATCTAACGGAACAACTGGAGAAACTAGGAAAAGAATAGCAAACCATTGCCAAAGCAAGCAGGAGAGAAACAACAAAGATTAGAGCACAAATAAATGAATCTAGAATAACAACAACAAAAACACAGAAAATCAACAAAACCAAAAGCTGGTTCTTTGAGAAGAACAATGAAACAATGACAAACTCTTAGATAGATTACCAAAGAAAGAAGATGCAAATAAATAAAATCAGAAATGAAAGGGGGGAACTTATGACTAACTCCACAGACATAAAAAGGATCATAAGAGGATATTATGAGAAACTGTCTGCCAACAAACTAGACAACCTAGATGAAATGGACAAATTTCTAGAAATGCACAAACAACCTACATGACTCCACAAGAAATACAGGAACTCAACAGATCAATCACAAGCAAAGAGATTGAATCAGCCATCAAAAATCTCAAAACAAAGAAAAGTCCAAGACCACATGGCTTTACAGGTGAATGCTACCAAGCGTTTTGAGAAGAACTAACACCAATCCTTTTGAAACACCTCCAAAAAATTGAAGAGGAAGGAAAATTACCCTACACATTTTATGAAGCCAACATCACCCTAATACCAAAGCCAGGTAAAGATACTAAAAGAAAAGAAAATTACAGACCAATCTCTCTAATGAACATATATGCAAAAATTCTCAACAAAATTGTTGCAAATTGAATCCAACAGAATATCAAAAGACGTATACATCACGACCAGGTGGGATTTACTCCTGGTATGCAAGACTGGTTCAACACAAGAAAATCAATTAACATAATACACCATATTAACAAATTGAAGGAAAAAAACACACATAATCATCTTGATTGATGCAGAAAAGGCATTCGACAAAATCTAGCATCCTTTCTTGATAAAAACATGTCAAAAGATAGAAATAGAAGGAAAATTCCTCAATATAATAAGAGACATGTATGAAAACCCCACAGGCAATGTCATACTCAATGGGGAAAGGTTGAAAACTTTCCCTCTAAGATCAGGAACAAGAGAAGGATGCCCACTGTCACCACTGTTATTCAATTTTGTGCAGGAAGTTCTAGCTACAGCAATTGGACAAGAAAAAAATAATAAAAAGCATCTAAATAGGAAAAGAAGTAAAACACTCTTTGCAGATGACATAATCCTATATGTAGAAAATTCTGAATTGTCTATGACAAAGCTACTTGAGCTAATAAATGAGTTCAGTAAAGTAGCAGGATACAAGATCAACATGCAAAAATCAGTAATATTTATGTACACTAGTGTAATGAAGGAAGGTTGAGCCCAGGAAGCCTGACCAAATACTTTTGATATTCCAAAGAAACCACATGGAAGGCCAGCAGCTGCCATGCTATTTATTTACTCATATGACCCATGATGGCCATCGAGCAGCAACCACACCCGTACAGTGGGGAAACAAAGATTATATAGGGCTAGACAGCACAAAGAGGGGGTCTAGCTAATGCATAGAAAAGCTCGAGGGTGCACGTAGCCTAGTAAATGATTAACAGTGAGTACATGCATATGGGGAGAATCATGTGGGTTCCCAGAACAGTGATGGGCAGCACTTACACAGGTTAATGATTACTATGCCTAGGGTCTTGTGTGTGTTGTAGGGGAGCATTCCAGGATAGATTGCTGGCCAATTCCACCCCACCCTTTCCAGAATGCTATACAAATAACTAGTGGGAAGTGAAAGCAGACATTTCATGTCCCTACACTCCACCCCAATGCCCCCTTCTAATTTCCATTCCACATGTAAATCTTCTGAGATACCACCTGAGTAGTTAGGGCATTGAATATTGCATCCAGATTCTACAACAACAATATAAAAGACAACAGAATAATAGGGGTAACATATATAAAACATTGAACATTAATGATTGACAGTGAAATTACATAATTTTGGGGGTAACCATTTCATTTTACAGATATCCTTTTGTTGATTCATACATATGGGCAGATTATGCTGGTCTAACAGTATACAAGTAACATTTTCATTGGTAGACAACAAAGTACCAGTTGGGTGGGCTTTATGAGGAGGTTTCTAATACCATACGTTTTTCTCTTTTCAAATTTTTTGATTTTCCTTTAGTGACATTAAAAACCAATTTAGGCATAAGAAGAGTTCACATAGATAGATACACATAGGGTCCTGGTGGGAATAGGAGACCTCAGATTATTAACTGTGGTTTCATACCAATGTTTTGGGTGACTCCTATAGGCTTAATATTCCCAGTGAGGCTGCATAGGCAAGTACCTCAGTTTTCCCCAGTTTGTATAGTTTGAGGCATAAGCAACAACAAATTATTATTACTCCCCCTTTGGGGCTATAGGGTGGTGTATTAGTCAGCCAAAGGGGTGCTGATGTGAATTACCAGAATTCTGCTGGCATTTACAAAAGGGTATTTATTTGGGGTAGAAGTTTATAGTTACCAGGCCATAAAGCATAAGTTACTTCCCTCACCAAAGTTTGTTGCCACATGTTAGAGCAAGATGGCTGCCAACATCTGCCAAGAGTTCAGGCTTCCTCAGTTCCTCTCTTCCCAGGGCTTGCTTCTCTCCAAGCTCAGCCTTGCTTCTCTCCACAAGGCCAGCTGTAGACTACCAGGTGAATGGCTCATCTCTTTTCCCAGGGCCTTCTCTCCTTCCTCATGAACAAGCTCCTCTGTGTACTTACTTCCCCAGGCTCCAGCATTAAATCTCCAACTCTGTCCTTGCCATGTCTTTTATCTGTGAGTCCCTACCCACCAAACGCCCTACTGATATGGCCCATTCAAAGCCATAATCATAATTTAATCATGCCCAAAGGAACAGACGAGTTTACAAACATAATCCAATATCTATTTTTGGTATTCATAAATAATGCCAAACTGTTACACTCTACCCTCTGAATTCCAAAAATATTACAATACCCAAAACACCTTAAATCAGTAACAATGCAAGTACAAAATCATCTCGCAATCAGTTTAAAGAAATACAGTTTGCTTTGAGGCAAAATCCCCTCTGACTGTAGACAAAACAATTTATCTGCTTCCAATACATAAATGGAAAGACAAAGGATAAACATATTCATTACCATGAGGAGAAATTGGGAGGGAAAGATGAGTCATGGGTCCTCTACAGTTCAGTAAACCTGCAGGACGTACTTCATAAGATGTCAAAGTCTGATAGTCATTCTTAAGATGATGGTTTTTTCTCCCTGGGGCCACATGGAGACCTACCCTTTCCACAGGCTTGCCTAATGGCTATTTTCTTGGTTCTACCCTCATCAAGGATCTGGGTGTCAATCAAACTCCAGATCTCATCCTCCAAGAGCATTGGGGTGATTGCCACATTTTACCCAATATTTGGGTTACAGTCTTAACTCCCCTAGTACAGTGACGTGAAGACAACATTCTCCCTAAACTTTGGCATACAGGCTCACCCTCTCAGAGCAATGAGTTGACCACCTGGCCTTCCTTAACATCTGGCATACAGGCTCAACCCTCACAGAGCAACAAGTTGACCACCTGACCTTCCCTAATCCATGGAGGACAGATGCACCCCTCTCAGACCTATGGGGTGTTGACTTAACCTCCCTAATCCCTAAGGAATGTGCTCCACCCTCTCTGTACCCTGGGGCAGCAAAACTCTCCCTGAACATCAGGTGGGAACATCCACCCTCATCAACTGCTGGGGCAAACTCACCCTCTCTGTATACATGGGTGGGGTTCATCTCTTAGGCCAAGGTGATGTCTTAATTCCAGATCTCAACTTCCATGGTCCAGATCTCAACATCCATGATTTTCCTCTTAAAGCTGTTTCTCCTTCAGTCTCTCTTTTCCATGTCCCTTTTAGTCCAAGCAAATAGTGGTTTTGTTCATACAGCTCTCTCAAAAAGCTTGTTGGTTTAGCATGCAAGAAGCAGGGATTCAAGCCATCAGACAGT
Source organism: Tolypeutes matacus (assembly GCA_026826555.1). NCBI lineage: Eukaryota > Metazoa > Chordata > Mammalia > Cingulata > Chlamyphoridae > Tolypeutes > Tolypeutes matacus. The sequence goes on along the minus strand of JAKSZT010007815.1, from coordinate 45,635,260 downwards.
AAGGCCTTCCATGAGTATTTCTGAGATAACTGCATCTTCGATCCTGATTTACAAGTTCCAAGTTTAGTTAGGTCCTCAAATGAGGCACTATCATCTGGAAGCTTGATTTCCAGAGGCTTGGAATTTCCAGAATCAGTTTCTGTTTCAAAAGTTCAGTCCTCAGTTTCTTTCTCTTGTCTAGCATTTTGCTATAAGCTGCAAGGAGAAGCAAAGCTGCATTCTCTGAGTTTACCTTGGAAAGTTCTTCAGCTAAATGCTTGCCATTTTCAAATTCTGCCTTCCATAAAACACGAGGAGTTAACCTTGTTAAGTTCTCTGCAACTTTAAAACATGGATCACCTTTCCTCCAGTTTCCAATAATAGTTTCATAATTTACTTCTAAGGCATCATAAAAAGTCTCTTTAGGGAAGCGGATATGGCTCAAGTGGTTGGGCGTCCGTCTCCCATATGGAGGGACCTGGGTTTGATCCCCAGCACCTCCTGGTAAAATAAAAAATAATAATAATAAAAAAAAATTTTTTTTAAATCTCTTTAGTGTCCATATTGCTATCAACAGTCTCTTCAAAGCAATCTAGGCCTTTTCCATCAAGCGTTTAACAATTCCTCCAAAAAAAAACCCCTTACCCATTTATAAAACTGTGCCAGCATATTGGTAATTGCAAAAGCACTTCCCCACTCCTCAGTATCAAATTCTGTATTAGTCAGCCAAAGGAGTACTGATGTGAATTGCCAGTATTCTGTTGGCATTTTATAAAAGAGTATTTATTTGGGGTAGAAGCTTACAGTTACCAGGCCATAAAGCATAAGTTACTTCCCTCACCAAAGTTTGTTGTCACATGTTGGAGCAAGAGGGCTGCCAACATCTGCCAAGAGTTCAGGCTTCCTGGGTTCCTCTCTTCCTGGGGCTTGCTGCTCTCCAGGCTCAGCCTCACTTCTCTCCACAAAGCCAGTTGTAGACTATCAGACAAACAGCTTGTCTCTTTTCCCAGGGCCTTCTCTCCTTCCTCATGACCAAGCTCCTCTGTGTGCTTACTTCCCAAGGCTCCAGCATCAAAATTCCAACTCTGTCCTTTGCCATGTCTTTTATCTGTGAGTCCCTACCCACCAAGGGGCGGGGACACAATGCCATATTGACATGGCCCAATGAAAGCCCTAATCATAATTTAATCATGCCCAGAGGAACAGACCAATTTACAAACATAATCCAATATCTATTTTTGGAATTCATAAATAATGCCAAATTGCTACAGGCAGCACTTTAACTTGTAATCTAAATGCCTTCATTTGTTCTGCTGTTAGCATCTTAACTGTACCAGGGGCTGCAGCTCACAGTGCTGAATTTAAACTTAGTCCATTGTTGTAAAGATCCCTTATTGCCTTTTATCTGTTTCTTTAAAAAGCCATTCATAAAAAATCCCATAGTCTAAAACTGCATGAGGCAACTGGTAAACGGAGTTCTTTGGTTACTGTCAATTTGGGCCAGCATCCCATATAGGGCACTTACATTTCCTAGGCAGCAAATAGTAGCTAGCTGGTCACAAGAGTCCCGTTGCTGTGTCTGCAGCAGTGAAAGCATACTTTGCACATAGCCTTGGGGAAGCACTGCAAAACCCACCTTTGGCCTCCCCACATGAAGGTGAATGCAGGCTGGCTTGCCTTGCCTAAGGAGATACTAAAGAAAGCCTTAGCAAGTTCTAAAACAAAGTGATAGTGACATAACTGGATATTAATTTCTTGCAACAAACTAGCAGTATTTGGGGCTGCTGCATTCAGAAGTGCTGTTACTTCAATTTAAGATAATCTACTGTTATGCACCATCCCTGGTAGCTCCCAGTGGCCACTCTCTGCAGCCATAGAGCTGCTTCTTTAGTGGAGGTGGGGCAAATCAGATGAATAAAAGCCAAAGCATCCACCTCCTGATTTTCAGGCAAAGAGGTTGCTTCTGTGATGCATACCATTTTTAAAAACCATGATTAACAACATTATACTTTTATCTAATATAATGCTGAAACATTGTTAAACATTGTTACAATCTTTAAGTATTCATATGAACATTTCACTCATACAACTTTGGTTAACAGAAGGTTTTTAAAAATCCCTTTTAATTTTATAACAGTTTCTAAACATTTTTCACTCAACTTAAATCAAATGAATTTTATTTTATTACTTTACTTTTTACTTTTACACCTTTACCATGATTACATTAATTAACAGGCTTTTTATTTCAACAGTATGGGAAAAACTTTCTCCATTATTTTATGAAAACCTCAGATTCCCAATGGAATCAAGATTATCTTCTCCCTACCACCACTTTATTTATTTATTTATTTATTTTTAAGATTTTATTTATTTATTCATTTATCCCCCCCTTGCTGCTTGTGCTCACTGGGTCAGCTAACCACGCCGTGCGGGTGGGCTTGCCTTCACCAGGAGGCCCCGGGAACCGAACCCGGGGCCTCCCATATGGTAAACGGGAGCCCTATTGATTGAGCCACAGCCGCTTCCCCCTACCACCACTTTAATATGCAGATTGAGGTGGCCTCTGACAGGTTTTCCTGTTATGAAGTTACTTTTTGTTATCAACATCAATTCAGTTTCTGTTTAATAATGACCTCCTGGAATTAGCCATTTAAATATTTCAGTTTAAACTATGCTTCTACAAACTTCTTATAACTATCCATAACCACATAAACTATACTTACTTCATCTTAAGACAAATTTCACCTTCACAGAACACATTCCCTTACTTAATGTTACCTCCTACAATACCTTCTAACAAGTTTTGTCCTACATACTTCCATTCTGATTTTATGAAAACTAGTCATCTTATCTTAGGATAAAACACATTCCCTTAAATTAGCTTGTCAAATTTTAGTCAGCAATTTCACAGAACTTTTACTTCTTTTTATATCCATTTAAGTCTCATATCCCTTATTCTGTTCTTGAAGAAAAAATAAACTATTCATTTCAATTTAGGCAAAATCAATTTTTTAAAAAGAGGTTTGTAACAATTTTATTACTTAAAACTTACAATTTTCATCATTTTAAAGATTTAACATATATCATGCTAATTCATCTTATTAGTATCTATACTTATCAATATAAGCACTTATTTAATTTTTTTGCCATTTGAATAGAGCTCTTTTAAGAATTTTTGTTTGTTAATTTAATATCACCATCTGGAGGTATCAAAATATACACTGAACAAACAGACAAACACAAAAACAGTTAAGACAGGGAAGCGGATGTGGCTCAAGTGATTGGGGTCTCTCCTACCACATGGGAGGTCTGTGGTTCGGTTCCCAGTGCCTCCTAAAGAAGACAGTGAGCTGGTGCGACGGGAAGGTGTGGCAAACTGACACAACAAGATGATGCAACAAGAGACACAAGAAGAAACACATAGTGAGAGACACAAAAAAGTGGGAGCAGAGGTTCCCAGTGCCTCCTAAAAGAGGTTGAGCAGGACGGTGAGCAGGCATGACAAGATGACACAACAAGAGACACAGGAGGAAAAAAATAACGAGAGACACAACAAAGCAGGGAATGGTGGTGGCTTAGGCAATTAGGCATCTGCCTCTTACATCGAAGGTCCTGGGTTCTGTTCTCGTGTGCTTCCAAAGAAACAAAGAAGATGGACAGACACAGCAAGTGCAAACAATGAGGGGGTGGAGAGAGATAAATAAATAAAATAAAATCTTTAGGAAAAAAAAAAGAGTTAAGACACACCAACAGAAACATAAAGCTCACTAATTTGACTCTTTATTCTTACTTCTTTGGTATGGTTGTTTCCAAGTTTTCCATCATTCCACATCTCTGATTTTACTGCTTTTAAGATCTCTTCTGAAATCCGTGTTGCCTATAATATCCAAACTCGTTCTTGGAAACACTTCTATTAGTAATCAGCAACCAGTTAGGAATACTCAAGCAGTATAACTGTAGTTAAGCACTAATTTAGCAGTTTAGACAGACAGACATTTAACACATATTTGGGATGGCTCTTCAGGAGTACACTTAGGCTTGATGTTCAGGAGTAAGCTATTGATTTAAAACTGAGGGGGGTGGATGTGGCTCAAATGGTTGGGCGTCCGTCTGCCATATGGAGGGACCTGGGTTCGATTCCCGGGACCTCCCAGTAAAATAAAAAAAAAAAAAATTAAAAATAAATAAATAAATAAATAAAACTGAAAGTTCCTTTTAACACCTTGATAGAAATTCTGATCAAAATAAAATGTGACTAAAACTTAAAACATTGCCAAAGTAACATCCTGTTTAACTTTACCACAGTTCACACAAGTTTTATGGGCTTTTTTATTAATATATTTTAATTACAGACATACAAAAGCTGCTAGCATTTTGCTATTACATATATATATATATATATATATATATATATATATATATATATATATATTTTATAGGTTATCTAGTTCAAAATTTACTAAACTTTAACAGCACTAATTTTATCAACTTGCCTATCCAGGCCCAATTAGAATTAGCATGGAAACAAAACAGAAAACATTAATGTTGCTAATTTTTTCCTACTCTTCCAGCAGTTTAATTCTATCAGCCCCCACCAGCCCATTCAGGCAGGAGGGGGTTTGCAGAGTTGCTGCTGGAATGTTTTCCTTATCTTGGTCAACTCTTTAGCAGAATGTTTTCTTACAAGCATGGTTTCACTGGCAAGTGCCTTATTTAGCCCTTCTGCTTGTGCGGGATGTTGTATTTGTGATTTAGCCTTCCTTTGCACAAGCGGTTTAACATGATTTAAAGATTCTTCTCTAGTTTCTACATCTGAGTCACTGTCTCCTTCTTATCCAGTTGCTCAGAGAGACCTGTCACTAAAGCAGAAGTGGAAGTCTGCAAATTCCTTTCTAATTGTAATTCTTACCTTTAACCCGAGCATATCAACAGGCCATTGTCTGCACCTGTTTTGTGCTTCCTTTGATTTCTTAGTTAAATTCTCTTTCTGATCTGCTTGTACTGGTTGGAGATCCTGTTCCAACTTATAGCTCCTCCTCCAGTTGCCTTGACCTTGCTTGGGCTTCTAACTGCTTGTTAGGACTATCACACAAGGCAAGGAGAAGGGCCATGCAACAGCTGCAGCCACCACACATTGCTCTTTCTCAATAAAAGTTCCCTCTATTCTCTTCTCTAACTGCTCTAATCCAACAGGAGTGTATGGGGCGTCCCCCAACTCCCTCACAGGTCCCGAGTTATCTCTTAGCTGGGCAAGCTCGTAGCACATACAAGTGCACGACCACCCAGGAATTTCCCCTGCAGACTCCCCCGTGTACTGTAGGGTCTCTCCTACAGTATCTGGAATGGCTGGCATGCTTCCAACTGCTTTATCCCCGATGGGATTCTCTGGAAAATCCTGCTGACCATGCCAATTGTAACGCAGGAAGGTTGAGCCCAAGAACACCGACCAAACAGGTTTTTTGTTTTATTTTAAGATTTATTTATTTTATTTATTTTTTCCCGCCCCTCCCCCCCCCATTGTTTTTGTGCTCGCTGTCTGCTCTCTGTGTTCTTCTGTGTCTCCTTGTCTTCTCTTTAGGCAGCACCAGAAACTGATCCTGGGACCTTCCAGAGTGGGAGAGAGATGTTTAATCTCTTGCACCACCTCAGCTCCTTGGTCTGCTGTGTCTCTTATTGTCTCTCCTCTGTGTCTCTTTTCATTGTGTCATCTTGTTGTGTCAGCTCTCCGCACGGGCCAGCTCTCCTGCACAGGCCAGCACTCCTGCGCAGGCCAGCCCTCTGCATGGGTCAGCTCGCCTCTCACCAGGAGGCTCCAGGAATCGAACTCTGGACCTCCAATATTGTAGATGGGAGCCCAATTGCTTGAGCCACATACGTTTCCCTGACCAAATACTTTTAATATTCCAAAGGAACCACACAGAAGGCCAGCAGCTGCCATGCCATTTATTTACTCACATGTCCTGTGATGGCCATCGGGCAGTGACCACACCCATACAGTGGGGAAACAAAGATTATATAGGGCTAGACAGTACAAGAGGGGGTCTAGCTAATGCATAGAGCAGCTCGAGGGTGCACACAGCCTAGTAAATGATTAACACTGAGTACATGCGTACAGGGGGAATCGTGTCGGTTCCCAGAACAGTGATAAGCATTCCAGGATGGATTGCTGGCCAATTCCACCCACTCTTTCCAGCAAGCTACACAAAATGGGAGGGGGAAGCAGGCATTTCATGTCCCTACAACTAGTTTTGAACAATGAGGAAGAAATCAGGAAAAAAAAAACCATTTACAATAACAACAACAACAACAAAAGACTCAAATACCTAGGAATCAATTTAACCAAAGATGTACAGGACCTATATTCAGAAAAGTACAAAACTCCTAGAAGAAATCAAAGAAGACCTAAATAAATGGAAAGGCATTCCATGTCCATGGATTAGAAGACTAAATATCATGAAGATGTCAATCCTACCCAAACTGATTTATAGATTCAATGCAATGCAATGCAATGTGGGAGGACTCTCACTGCCTGACCTTGAAACATATTACAAAGTTACAGTGGTCAAAAACAGCATAGTATTGGCATAAAGATAGACACATCAATCAGTGAAACAGAATTGAGAATCAGAAATAAACTCTTGGGAAGCGGCTGTGGCTCAATTGGTTGGGCTCCCGTTTACCATATAGGAGGTCCCAGCTTCAATTTCCAGGGCCTCCTGGTGAAGGCAAGCCAGCCTGCATGGCGCGGTGAGCTGACACAGCAAGATGACCCAACAAAGGGAGACAAGCAGACACAGAAAAATGCACAACAAATGGACACAAAGAGCACAAACAGCAAGGGGGGGATAAATAAGTAAATAAAAATAAATCTTAAAAAAAATAAAAAAGAAAGAAAGAAATTCTCACCTCTATGGCCAACTGGTTTTTGAAAAACCTACCAAGTCCATGTTAATGGGGAAAAATTGTCTCTTCAAAAAATGGTGCTGGGAGAACTGGATATCTATGACCAAAAGAATGAAAGAGGACCCCTATCTCACTCCTTATACAAGAATCAACTCAAAATGAATCAAAGACCTAAATATAAAAGCCAGGACTATACAACTACTAGAAGAAAATGTAGGGAAACATCTTCAAGACCTTTGTGGTACGTGGTGGTTTCTTGGACCTTAAACCCAAAGTACATGCAACAAAAGAAAAAATAGATAAATGGGACCTCCTCAAAATTGAACACTTTTGGACCTCACAAGACTTTGTCAAAAGGGTGAAAAGACAGTCAACTCAATGGGAGAAAATATTTGGAAATTACATCTCCTATAAGGGTTTAATATCCATGATACATAAAGAGATGCTACAATTCAACAATAAAAAGACAAACGACCTGAATTAAAAATGGGCAAAAAGGGAGGCGGCTGTGGCTCAATCAGTGGGGCTCCCGTTTACCATATGGGAGGCCCCGGGTTCGGTTCCCGGGGCCTCCTGGTGGGGGCAGGCCCGCCCGCACGGTGTGGTTGGCTGACCCAGCGAGCACGAGCAGCAGGTGGGGGATAAATGAATAAATAAATAAAATCTTAAAAAAAAAAAAAAAAAAAAGGGCAAAAGGCTTGAATAGACATTTTTCCAAAGAAGAAATACAAATGGCAAAAAAAAAAAAAAAAAGCACCATGAAAAAGTGTTCAACATCACTAGCAATTAGGGAAATACAAATCAAAGTTACAATGAGATACCATTTCACACCTATCAGCATGGCCGCTATTAAAAAGACAGATAACTACAAGTGTTGGAGAGGATGTGGAGAGATTGGAACACTTATTCATGGTTGGTGGGAATGTAGAATGTACAGCCACTGTGGAGGATTGTTTGGCAGTTCCAAAGGAAGTTAGATATATGTATTAGTCAGCCAAAGAGTTGCTGATGCAAAGTACCAGAAATCTGTTGGTTTTTATAAAGGATATTTATTTGAGGTAAAAGCTTACAGTTACAAGGCCCTAAAGAATCCAACTCAAGGTATTATAAGAGGTATTTTCTCACCAAAGTCTGCTGCCACGTGTTGAAGCAAGATGGTTGCTGATCTCTGTAAGGATTCAGCCTTCCTCTTTTTCTTAAGGCTCTGTGGGCCCAGCTTCTTCTAATCTCAGCTGTAGGCTGGCATAGTGTTTGTCTCTCAGGGCTTCCTATATCAGCCTCTGGCATAGGGCTCATTTCTTTCCAGGCTTTCTTAGCTACTCAGCTGCAAACTATCAGGCAAACGGCCCATCTCTCCCAGGGACCCCAGGATCAAACATGGCAGAGCTCTCTCTCTTCCTGTGTGTCTCCTTGAGTGAGTGTCCATTTATATAGGCCCACCAAGAGGGCGGGGACTCAACCCGAGTCTCGCCATACTGATGTGGTCAATCAAAAGCCCTAAATTGATTTTATCAAGTAAATTAAGTCCTTTGAATTTAACACAATCAAAGGGTATCACACCCAGAGGAATTGATTAATTTACAAACATATTCTTTCTCTTTTTTTGGATTCATAAATAATCTCAAACTGCCACAGCTGCTAACATATATTTCCTAAAGGAGTAACATAAATTCTACTCATCTTTCAAAATTCAGCTCAAATATCATGTTATGTATAAAGCCTTTCCTGACCCAATCTGCCCACCTCAGCAGTCCCTGCTGGGATGGGAAGGTAGGAAGAAGGGAAAGGGTCTTGCTTGAGACCCAGCTGCCTGTAGTCCACACCCGATCCCCAGTCAAATGTTTGTCAGCCAGTTTGGAGCCTAAAGGTTTGGTCACTTTATGACCAGGTAAGAAGCAAGCACTGTGACCTTCACCAAGGCAAACTTTGCTGGCCTAGATGTTGCAGATACACAGGGGATTGAGGGGTGGGTCAGTTTCCCCACCCTCAACCTCATTCCACCTGTTATGTCTAACCCACAGAGACCTGTGATGGCTGATTTCATGTGTCAGCTTGGCTAGGTGTCCAGTTGTTTAGTCCAGCAAGCACTGGTCTGTTACAGTGAGGGTATTTCATAGATTTAAATCAGTTGATCGCAGGTCTGGCTGATACCCTACAATCAACAGAGGAGGTTGCCTTCAGCAATGAAAGAAGTTTCATTCAATGAGTCGAAGGCCTTAAAGGGAGAACTGACAATTTCAGCAGTCAGAAAGCAGAATTTCTATCTCTACTTCAGCCAGCCAGCTTCTTCTAGGGAATTCGTAGTCACCATTGAGTTCCCAACGTGTTGCCTACTATGCAATTCAGACATTCCAATCCCCATGGTCACGTGAGACACTTCCAATATTAAATCGCTTAATATTTATACATATGTAGCCTGTTGGTTATGTTTCTCTGGAGAACCTTGACTAACATAGGACCAAAGCCTCCTTTTCCCTTATGGTGCTATATGAACCACCCGGAACCACAACTTGAGGGCGCCCAAATAGGAGCCCCTCAGATGGCAACTCTGAGCCAATCCACACTGCTCATGTGTAGACACCCCATGATTGTGTCCCTGATGCCAGCCTGTGGTCAGTTATTAGCAAACTGGGGCAGATTCCACAGCAAGCAAGTAGGAATTTTACTTGCTGGGTAAACTCAGCAGTTCTTCCTATTCTGGTCCTGTTTCCCACTACATGTAGATAGTACATGTATGATCTGGAAGTAAGAATAATCTGTGCATGAATGAGATTTGTCCCTTAGCCCTTCCATCCTTTGCTTCCAACAGCCTTGTCTGAGCTTGAGAGCCTCAAAAAAGGAGTTGCTAACCTCTCAATTCCAATAAAGAAATAAGATTGTTCCACTACCAGGGAGGCTTGTCACACAAACTCAAATGAAAATGCACTCTGGCTTTATTATAAGAAAACTGGGAAGGTGGGGCTGAGCCAGACTCACTTCAGGGGTCCCCTCTGTGACTGCAGCCCAGGAGGCTGCTCACTCTCTGGGGCTGGGGAAGGATTTTGGCTGCCTTCAGTTTGTCGACATCTCCGTAGCAGTACAAATTGGGGCCGTGGATGAGGTACAAGCTGAGACCATTGGCGGAACATGGGTTGGGGTCAAGGGACTTTTCTATACACAGGGCTCCATCAACTTTCCCATGGGGCCAAGGAAGCTCTGTCCATATGGCTTGAGCTCCTAACTTCAGGTCAAGCCACCACAGCCGCTGTCCTGGGAAGAAGGCATCAAATGTAACATGAATTCCATGTCATAGGAATCCTAAGCCATCCCTTCCCATGCTCTGGCAAGAATCTGTACCATGAAGAGTCACCATAACAAGCCACCCTTTAACACCCAGAAGCCCCTCACCTGCCATGATGTGGAGCTGAGAAGACCCAGGACAGCTAAAGGCTGCATCCACAGACTCAAGGTTAAACCCATTAGGGCTCCCAAGTTCCTTCTCCAGCCTCTTTGGATAACCACTTGCTAGGGTATAACCTCCCTTTGTCAGGAAGACATACACCTGGGTGCCCTGAAGGACAAAGGACATTAATCAACATAGATTTGGATACTCTTACCCCAGCCTCCACCAAGGCCTCTTCCAACACTCACCTGGACCAGATAGAATTTGTCCTCCCAGGAAAAGGCGGCATCTACTGTGGAAGGGCCTTGGGGCCACTGATGAGCAATGGGCCATCTATGCCACCCATCCTTGCCGGTGTCCAGACGCCAGTAGTGGGACTCTGTGGGGTACCAGGGGTAGCTCTAGTGCTGGTGTTAATAGCCCAGGCAATGAAGAGGCTAGTGACAGAGGCAGGGAATGAGTCATGAAAGGGAGGAGAAAATGCACCTAGGGGCCAAGAAAGAGGAAGTCATATTGGAAGGAGAAGTAGAGCAGGACTTGAGAAGCCATGTTGGGCATTGTGACCCAGTTGGAACCGGAGTTAAGGCAAGCATGGAGAAAAGTGGTCAAGTTGCCAGGTAATGCTAACACTCAGGGTTTTATAGGAGCTCTCTATGCCTCTCAGGTGTCTGTGGGCAGAGCAGCAATCATAGATAATGAGATATTAAGGCAAGAAATTAAAGGAGAAGCACCCACACAAGCTTCCACTGATTGTTCTCACTCTGACCCTGTAAGGTGACAGGAGAGTGTAGGAGTGGCCAGACCAGCACCCCATTTTTCTTCTCTCCTTCTCACAACAATTTATTAAAGAAATGTTCTAGTCTCTTTGTTCCTCAACCACTCCAATTACACACCTGCTCCTCTCCTCCATTGAAATTGTTCTTGTCAAGGTCACCAGTGTCCTCCATCTTGCCAAATACAAATGTTCTCAAGTGTGGAGTAAAACTCATCATTACCTGCCTAACTAACCATAGGATATCTGTAGATATCATTAGATGGCTTTTACCTATGATGTCACAGGTCTGGGAAAGGGTGTCTCCATTGACCATTCAGAGGGGAAACCTCCTGCTAGTGAAACCCCCTCCTAAAGGGCCTAGGGTACTTCCTGGCAGGTTTTCAGCAGTGGGAATACCTCATTTCCAGGTAATGCAGTACTCAGAGGTCTGGACATTGGAACTGGGAAAATGGAGCTCCTGAGGATTATTTTAAGGGGAGCTAGAGGACCTGCAAGACATGGACCAAGGAGGATATGAAGAGGTATAAGGACCAAGAGAGGTCCAAAGAGGGCATAGAAATGGGCATAGATGGCTCTGAGAGGTAGATAGATGGATGAAGTTAAAAACTTGGGCAATGAGAGACAGATTGAGAAATAGGCAGCAGAGGAGATGAGAGGCATGAGCGGGCATGCTAAGGATGGGGAATGGAAGGGGCAAGATAAGGGACATAATGATGAGGATAGATGAAATAGGTTAGGGTTAGGAGATACAAGTGGAAGAGGGGGATATGGAGGACAGAGAAGAGGAATCTGGGGCACATCTCTCACCACTGAAGGCATAGGTGGCACCATGGTGGTCAGATACCAGTGCAGACAAGACTAGATCTGGTCTACAGCGCACATCTATATCCCCATGGCCGTGGTGTGTGCCATTTCCATGGCTGGTCCCATTTCTGTGTCCAGGGACATGACCTGGAGGTAGAAATAAGTGAGGAGAACACAGAGGGAGGCCAGAGGTCAGAGAGAGGTCTAATGCAGAGAGATGGTGGGGGATAGTGGGTTAGTGGGCTTCCATATGAGGATGGCAGGGAAGAGCCAGGATAGAAATGGAGCTAGGGTAAGGGCCAAGGTGTTATAACATAGAGTTAAGATGGGAGCTGGAGCACATGGGATTCACAAGGTCAGGGGTGGTGGGGGAATTCCACTGGTTCCCAGGGACTGGTGCTTTCTCACCTCTGCCAGGGCAGGGCATGAAGTAGTCTCGGACATCTAGAGGGTACCGGGGAGGCACCTCCCCCGTGATGGGGTTGAAACGTAGGAAGTGGTTTTGCCGGAAGCAGTAGTGGCGGCCAAGCCATCGCAGGGCAGAGGAGCAGTTCCCAACAGCAGGCCAGGAACGCTCCTTTGTGGTTCCTGTATCCATGTCCCAGAACCACTTGCGGTTACCTTGGTCCAATCAATCAACAAGTGCTCAGTGAGTCCAGGTTATACCCACTCTTGTGCTGGACCTGGGCTCAGGACGGACCAGATATGGTCCTGATTATATAGAGCTCACAGTCCAGCATGGAGACAGCTGAGGGAGTGATAACACAGCAAAATACAGCAGCAAAGTGCCCATGATCAGCTCAGCAAGGGCAGGGAAAACGTCCCAGAGAAAGTGATACTTAATCTGAGAGCTAAAGCAAGGGAGTCACAAGGCAGACAAGGGGGAACAAGGGAATGGAACTCCAGAGAGAGGGAAGAGCCTGAAGCCTGAGGTAAGTTTTGTGTACAGGAAATAGCATGGAGCTTCTGGAGCTTAGTAGTCAAGTTCAAGATATAATGTGAGATGAGTTTAGACCCATGGGCTTTGTCAAGGAGGGACTTGTATGCCAGGTTAAGGAGTGTAGATTTGTCCTGAGGGTCAATGGACTTTTAGCAAAATTACACTCAGTTACTTTCCCCAGAATGACTTCCAGTCACCCTCTCCTCCCCCTACTTGAACTCTGGATCATAACTGGCTTCTCTATTTCTTCCCTTCCTTAGGAAGTCACCACCACCATCACTACCACTGCCACAATCACTATTGGCCCCACCACCATCACTACCAACCCCCTAGCACCCAGCCTCTTGGACTCTAGCCTTCACTGACCTTGGAAGAAAAGAATGCCCTCATTTTGGCACTCTCCACGGTGGCATTCCACAGCTGCATCCACGGGGGAAGGGATTCCAGGAAATTCATCTTTGAGCAACTTTGGATTTCCTTTCTCCTTATCAGGAGGGTACACCCAGACTTTGTCCCCCTGCATACAAAAGCACTCTCTTTTAAGCTGTGCTACCCCAAATTCTGCCATTCTGCATTCACACAATATCTTTGATTTGCTGCACTTACACAATATCCTCCTGCAGCCCCCCACCACCATATTTCAGTCCATCTATGGATAACAATATGTTGTCCCCTTGCACAAATACACACTTTCAGTTTGATGATGCAAATCCAGGCACTTTTGCCATAACAGACACTCCTGATATACATACCTCTGCAATACCATCAGTCTTTGCATGCATATCCATAAATAGTCAGCCTGCAGTCATCCATCCATTCATACATTGATTTTTTTTTTTCATTTATTTATATACTCATTCAAGAAGCAATTTCTCTTTCTTACCATATGCCAGATACTGTACTAAGCACTGGGGAGAAAGGGATAAAGACCCTGCTTCTGCCTTCAAGGAGTTCACTGTACAAAAGCAGAAAGGATCCCCACCTTCTAGCTGTGCAACTACTGTGATGATGGAAAGTGTGAAGTGCACCGGGAATAGAAGGGAAATGCCTAAGTCTGCCTAGAAAGGTCCCAGCAGGCTTCACAGAGGAAGAAACATTTTAGCCAAGATTTGGAAAATGAGCAGGAATTTTCTGGGTGGACAAGTGAGGAAGAGTGCTACCAGCAGAGGGAGCAGCATGTACAGCGTGCAGACAAGGAGGCGCAGTATGCTCGGAGAACTTCATTTGGCTGGCACCTCGTGAATGTGACAGGGGACAAGCTAAGCCTGGAAAGAAAACCAAGGGCCAGGTCATGTTCCTGGTTGGCCATGACTGGGCATGTAGTGGTGCCATTTACTGAAACAGGGAACACAGAAGGAGGAGTTGTTTTATAAGGAAGATGATAAATTCTGTTTGGAGGATGCTAAATTTGAAGTGCCGGTGGAGCGTCTACATTAGAGAAAACTCTTCAGAAATTGGCTAGAGATGTGTGGAGCTCAAGAGAGAAATTCAGATCTGGGGTCAACAGCATAGAGAGTACTCAGAGCCATGGCTGTTTGGGATCACTCAGGGAGGGTGTAGAAATGGGCTAAGACATACTCCTGAGGGACATTTGGGTTCTGGCTGAGGATGAGAAGCCTGAGAGGAGGTGAAAAAGAGGCAGGAGGGAAAACAAAGCTCATAGTCTGGGCTGCCCCAACCATACAGCACCTTTGAACAAGTTAGGAGAAGACACCTTTCCTCCAAGCAGACACGGCCTGGCCAGGGCCTGTGACTCAGGGAGCAGAGTGGGCTGGATTTCATCCTCCACTCACTCCTCGACCAGGTGCCATTGTTTTGTGAAAAACCTGTCCAGCCATATGAACTGGACCCAAATACAGAGTCATGGAAGCCAAGGAAATAAAATGTCAAGAAGGAAAGAAGGGCCAACAAAAATAGGTGTAGCAGAGAGGTCAAAAACTAAGGTTAAGGGAAGCGGCTGTGGCTCAATCAGTAGGGCTCCCGTTTACCATATGGGAGGCCCGGGGTTCGATTCCCGGGGCCTCCTGGTGAGGGCAAGCCCTCCCGCACGGCGTGGTTGGCTGACCCAGCGAGCACAAGCAGCAAGGGGGGGGATAAATGAATAAATAAATAAAATCTTTAAAAAAAAAAAAAAAAAAAAAAAAAAAACTAAGGTTAAGACTGAAGAACAGCCACTGAGTGTGGTGCCTGTGTGCCACCCCACAATACTCCCCTAGCCTGAGCATTTTAGGGAAAGGAAAGCACAGAAAGAGGAAACCTGGTACATATTGGTATGGGCTCTGTGCCAAGGCCACTTGTGGGAGGGTCTCTAGTAGAGAGTAAAGCCCTTCCTGGCCCAACCCTGACCCTGACCCAGCAGTACCTTGATCAGGTAGACTCTGTCATGACCACGGCGGAATGCAGCATCCACGGGGCCGTTGAAATTCTTCCACCTCTCTGTGATCAACTCCCGGGTCCACGTGTGACCCTTCCACACAAACTCCCCTGAAAAAACCACACTCATTCAGTGACCCAGAATAAATCTTTGGCCTACAGAGGTAGTTACAGAGAAGCTGTGAGTGACACTCTCAGATAATTCCTAAGACCTCCCAGAGATGGAGATCCCTTCTGTGAAGGAGACCACCCTTGAGACCCCATATGCCCCAACCCCAGTTCCTCCTACCTTTAAAAAACAGCATGGATCCCCTGTCGTCCAGGGTGGCAGCATCGATGCCCCAGCCATCTGAGCAGCGTTCTGGGGTGAAGGGTGGGGAATGGCAAAGTAAAAGACGAGCCCAATGATGAAATGCACAGACAGTCAGGCTGACAGGCTCAGGGGGTTGGAGTCTTACCAATCACGTCTGGGTCCAGGTTGGTTTCATTCCCACCTTCGGCCCCCTTCCCAGGGGCACCAGCCCTAGAGAGAAGACACATAGCTCTCTGGGTCCATTGGGACCAATCCCTGTCCCTTAGCTCCTGACCCCAAACCTTCCCCAGGTCTGAAAACGGGTCCTGGCCCATGCTTGCCCACCCCTTGCCCAGACCCAGTCTTCCAGCCCTAGTTCCAGCTTCACTCACAGAAGAGGGTGGGCCACAGCCAGCGAGAAGCACAAGCCCAACAGGCCCAGTGCAAGTGGTGCTCCCAATACCCTAATCATGTTGAGCTGGGAGGGCCACAGGACAGCTCCAGACACCGGGTTTGAATGCCCTATATAGAAATGGCAGTGGCCACACCCCCTGCCTCCAACCCTACTGGGAATGAACTCTCTCCCAGGACCAAGCAAATATTGGCTGATTTCATCACTACAAATAAGATCAGAGTCTGGATATAAATCTGAGTCCAGGACTCCCTGTTCCCAGCAGTGGCCCCCACCCCCTTTAGCGACTTCTGAGCAGTGACCAGCCCATAATGTTGATGCCTAGCTGTAATTCCCACCACTTTGGCAATGGGTGCCCACCCAGGTGCCTATAAGGGCAGGGAAAGTGGTGGCCTGCAGATCATCTTTCTGTGGTTTGATTTATCTCTTCAATGAGGGAGGAGAGAAGAGGAGGAAACTAACATTTTTGTGTCCTAAGTGTCAAGCTCTGCTCTAGGACAATTACAGCTAGAGACACTGATACTTATATAAACTTAGTAACCACACACACAGATAACATACTTAGAAATACTCTGAGAACAGCTTTTTCCAAGCTCCACTGAGAGGCTTTCTGGGGCATCCCTATTCTCTTCAGCTTTGCCCTTGGGCTACTGATTTTTTGGGTCAATATCCCACCATTGCCAAATGTCCAAGGCCTACCCTTACCCTCACCCCCACTGGCAAAGTGCTTTGTGAAAATTTCCCCTGGGAGGGAGTGTCTGACAGTAATAGGACAGGAAGAGGAGGTGTCACTTCCAGAGAGCACTACTAGTAATTTGTCTTTCTTGGTAGTTTCCACCTTAGGGGAAAAGTGGTTTATTTACCCATCACAGAATAAATAGAACTATAACTGGGGTTTCACAATATTTACAGCTGATTCTTGCTTAAATGCTATCTTCCCAATGAAGCCATTCTTGATCCCTTATCTAACCATTTCAGGCTCTTGCTTGTTTCCTTGGTGTCACTTATTAAACTCGAAATTATTTCATCTACTTGCTTGTTTGCTCGTTTTATTTATCTTGTTTATTTTTTACATAACATACTTTTTTCTTTATTAGTAAAGTTGTGTGTTTACAGGATTTCCATATACCACCCCACCACCAACACCATGCATTGGTGTGGAACATTTGTTACAATTGATGATAGTACGTTTTTATAATTGTAGTATTAACTAAAGTCCATGGTTTAACTTAGGGCTTACTGTTTGCGTAGTGAAATTCCATGGATTTTTAAATAAATTTTTATTCTGATACCATATATACAATTTAACATTTCCCCCTTTAATCATAATCAGATATATATTCCAGTGCTGCAGGTTGCATTCACAATGTTATGCTACCATCACCATCATCCATTACCACAACAGTCCCATATTCCACATAGGAACCCCGTACATTTTAAGCTTTAACTTCCCATTCCCTGTGCTCACCCTGTCTCCTGGTAACCTATATTCTAGAGCAGGGGTTCTTAACCTTTTTTGTTCCATGGACCCCGTCACCAGTCAGGTAAAAACCACAGACCCCTAAGTCCACACTATACTGTGTATTACTGAATAAATATTTATTCAGTAATACACACATCCCCACAAGAATAATGCTTTTTTGAATTTCAATTCAAGTTCACAGACCCATTGTTAAGAACCCCTGGTCTAGATTTTGACTCTCTCAGTTTGCTTATTCTAATTGTTTCAAATCAGTGAGATTATACAATATTTGTCCTTTCATATCTCATTTGTTTTGTTTTGCATATACTATTACCATTATATTCCTGCTACCTAAAATAAGTGCCTAGCAAATAATAGGTGCTCAATAAATATTTGTTGAATAAAAACAAACAAACAAAAACAAATGCGGATTTCAATTACTGGCCAACGTTGCTAGTGTTGCAGTCACACTTCTGCCATCCCCTAGGTGAGGTAGCTGTAGGCCCCAGCACTCCCGGGAACCACTCTCGATGCTAACCCCATTTCCATCTGTGATTTGGCTACGGTCAGAGGACAGACATGAGCAGAGTTAGCAAGGGGCCAGGCTGAGGTTCCAGGACCCCTGAAAGCATCCTGAGTGCTCTCAGATAGTTCTAAGCCCCTGACACCTCCTCCCATATAAACTTAGCAGAGGTCTCCGATTCCTCTTCTACTCTGCAAAGGTTTGTCCCAAAAGGAAAACAAAGATGTCTAGGACCTCTGTCATATCACCATATCACCAGGCTCAATATCTTCTGACTTCCAGATGAAAACACGCCCTGTTAACATTCCCTCCTCCAATCTGGACTCTCTGAGCCTTTGGCAGCACAGGCAATGCCATAGCTCCCCCTGCGGATGCCTGATATCTACTCTTTCTTCATCGCAGGGCATCTCTGGCTGGGCCTACTCCACCCCAGCTTCTGGCCACTGCAGTGCTCCCAGACAACCCACCCACCCTGTTTTCTTTCCCCTCTCAGTCTCTGAAATCTTATCTAACCTTCTCCCCAGCTAGGGTGGCATCCTTCCCTGGATTCTGCTCCTTAATTAAGCACCCAATAACCCTCCATCAGCAATCCCCTCACCTTGTCTCCAGCTGCCAGAACTATGTCTACATGTCCTGAGATTTCACTGAGGCATAACTGGTACCTGAGCCACCCTGGGGAGATAGGAACTTTCATTCCAAGTCACAGACACCCACAGTGAGGGTCTTCAACAGTCCTCTTAGTGGGGCCCTACAATGACCTGCTAGTCTAGGAGAGCAGTCTCCCCCCTGGCGTAGTGGGGCTCTTTGGGGGAAATAGAACATGTACTGGGTGATGATTTTTCAGCCTGGCCTCTTCATTCCCATCCAGCTCTGGACTCCTCCATAGCACCCCTGGATCTATCTTCCCTAGAATAGTCCTTTAAGGTCCCCTTTCACGGTTATTTCCTAATTCACCTGTCCAACCCAGCATGGCTTAAATGCCATTATTGAACCCACCCTCCCTGCCAGGTTAGGCCAGCAGGGCCTTTTGGATCGAAGGCATCCCAGGTTGAAGCTCAAGTTCTGAGCAGGAGCCAAGAGGCAGAAGACTGTGTCCATTTGGGAATCC
Source organism: Tolypeutes matacus (assembly GCA_026826555.1). Classification (NCBI taxonomy): domain Eukaryota; kingdom Metazoa; phylum Chordata; class Mammalia; order Cingulata; family Chlamyphoridae; genus Tolypeutes; species Tolypeutes matacus. Next base: position 45,616,307 of record JAKSZT010007815.1, on the reverse strand, counting down.
AAGAAGTGGGTACTTTGGCTAGCCTGCTGAGCTCTCAGGAGACCTCAGAATGAAGTGGATTTGCTTCTTTGCCTCTCAATCTACAAGGCCACTTCTCTCCCAAGTCTTTTCCAACCTTCTTGCCAAGGCTGAAGGGAGAATGCATGTCCATATTTGGGCCTGAGTGTCCCTTGAAGGCCACAAGGATGAGTAAGCTCCCACCCTTCAGCTGGAGGCCAGAGTCCAGGAGTTTTTCTTCCCTGGAACTGTTTCCACGTGGTTTTTCTCCCTCATCCCTCTCAGCTGGGATAGAGTATTAGTGGCTTATCCTGTTAGATGCTCCTTTCCCTTTCTCTGTCAACTTCTGTTGTTCAGAGTGTGTAAGAGGACCTCAACATCTTGCTTGATTTCCCAGATAATTCAAGTCCAGAGAAATTCAACTATCTCTTTTTCCAGGTAATCTCAGTCTTCATTCCTAGCCAGGAGCTCTCTGAGTTCCCCCTCATGGGGTCTGAACGTGGGCCTGTATCATTCTCCATGGACACAGCTTCCTCCTGTTTTAGGCTGGACACTGGCCCACTGTCCATGGGAATGGCTTTGTCCAGCCTTCCCTGATGCTGAGCTAAGCTCTCTGACTTCAGCCATTTCTCCTGGAGCTCACTGAGGAGGCTGTCTGAGCTGGGCCTGGTGCCTGAGGCTATGCACTTCTGGGATAAGAGACTGGATACCCTTTCTCTAGGCTTAGAAGATTTAGGAATAAAGCTCCAGACAGCTAAAAAGAGCATCGCTGCTCCCAATGGATCTCTCCAACATGCACATTTTCTCTTGCTCTGTCTATAATGGGGTTTTCTGCAGAGCCCATTCTTGCTTCTCTGTGAATAAATAGTTATAATAATTTAGCACATATTATTGGATACATAGGTCAGGCACTATGCTAAGCACCTGGCATGGATTATTTCATTAAATCTGTATATATATCACGGATACTATCCTTAGTCCCAGTTTACAAACGAGGAGACTGACATTAGGTATCTTAACCAAGCCACATTGTTAGCAAGTGGTGGAGCCATGATTTAACCCTGGCTGAGTTCCCAACCCTAGGAAGGGGTGTGCTGGTAAATGTTTAACAGTCGGCTCTCTGGAGGGAAAAGAAGCCCTGACTTGTAGCATTTGCTTATATCTGTGGTGTTAAGACTCCTGCCATGGCCAATTTCAATCTACCTACAAAATGTCATCAAACGTGGAATTGGGAAATGATATGCAGTAGCACACCATTGTATTGGTACCTTACAGATACAAGAGATGTAAGTAGCCTCAAGAACACAGGTAACAGCAAAATGTAGTAAAATAATTAGGAAGTGATAAGTTTTCCGTACTTAATATCTTTGTTTTAAAGAAATATATTTAAATTTTTTGTTTTCTAACTTTTTATTTTAAAAATTGTCAAATCTATAGAAAAGTTGCAAGAATAGTATAATGAACACTCTTATATTCTTTTTTTTTTTTTTTTTTATGGGTAAAAATCAAAATTCTCACAATACATACAAACATTTGCAAAATGATATATAAATATATATGCATATATGTGTATTTGCTTACAAAAATGTTATTTTTATATATAAATATATACATATATTTTAAGAGGTGCTTAGATTACCCAAAATATTACACGGAACCCACTGGGATTCCCATGTTGCCCACCTCCCACACCTCCCATCACGTCCCACACAAACATCTCCCACAGTGTGGCCCACCACCCTCAATGAACTTACACATCCTGGAGCCTTGCCACCAACCATAGACCACAGTTCACACTGTAGACCACACTCTCTCCCACTCAGTTCTGAGTGGTGTGTGCTGATTTAAAATGGCCTACATCCGTTGCCACAACGGTACTCAGGATAACCTCCAACTCCCAAAGAAGCCCCTGTATTTCAACTGCTCATCCCCTCCCTACCCCAAAAGTGTCAAGTGGCCACTGGCTCCACCTCATTGTTATAATTTCTTGCATTGCTAGAGTCACCATATGTGAACAAGAGAATACCATCAAGTCCACTTTAGTCCATAGTTCTTCCCCCAATCCTGAGGGGACTGGGATTCTTATATTCTTAATCTAGAGTCACCAGTTGTTAATATTTTGCTATATTTATTTTCTGTCTCTATCTCTGTGTCTGCATATATATATATATACACATACATATATGTATGTGTATAATGTTTTTATATTAAAAATCAGGAAAGGGAATCTTTCTTATTCATTAATATATCGCCAGTGCTTAGAACAGTGCCTGGCACACAGAAAACTCTTAGTGCTTTTTCTTCTTTTTATGGCTCCAAATCAGCAAGTTTTATTGCTGACATGCAAGAAGAGTCCCCATGTAGCACAAAATATGGTCCTTATATAAACTTTTTCCATTTTGTTTTGTTTCTTTAAAACAGGACTTCTCTCAGCATGACACCCGCTGGGGGCAAACCCAACCTCCTCTCATTTGCTTTGCCAGAAATGTAAACAGACACATGGGTGAACCTTGGAAGGGGCGGTCTCTCTGACAGGGCTTTGTAGACCCAGAGGATATTGCTTTTAAAAGGAGGAGAAAGACCATATGAGGAAAGCAGGAGGGGTCTGGGCAGGCTGCTGGTGCAAAGGGCTCTGCAGTGATGAGCCCTGACCAAGTCTCAGAGCCTCACAGGACAGAGTCACAGGGGCTGGGAGCCCTGGGATGGGTTGTCTTTCTACTCTCTTGGGAGACTTTTTTTTTTTTTTTTTTTTTTTAGGAGGTACCAGGGATTGAACCCAGGACCTTATGTATGGGAAGCAGGCACTCAACCACTGAGCTACACCTGCTCCTCAAGGAGACTTCTTTTTGAAATAAATATAGAAAGGAGGGCATCCCCTGTCCCATAGCATGATGCCTTGGCTCTCAGCAGCCAGGTGGCTGAGGTAGAGGCAGACTTTGATGCTCAGGGAGAGTAAGTCCTGGGCTCAGGGCTCCCCCAGACCCACTGAGGCAGAGGCATGGAGTCACCCAAGTGCTAGGATAGAGGCATGGGGAGGAAGACATGGGCAGCCCTGCTACTGCTGGCAAGAGGTGGCTTCATTTTTTGGGGAAACTGAGGCACAAGGCGCCTACATAGCTTACAGCACCAACTACATCCTTGGCTCCTATTACACAACCAGCAAGGGAGAAAGGGCAAGAAAGCCCTAAACTAAAGAGAGAAACTACACTCAGAATAAATACATCTAGTAAGCCAGATGCCAAGACACCAACAAAAAATCACAATCCACACCAAGAAACAGGAAGGTATGGCCCAGTTAAAGGTACAAGATAAGCCTCCAGATGATATAAAGGAGTTGAGACAACTAATCACAGATATTCAAACAAATCTCCTTAATAAATTCAATGAGATGGCTAGAGAGATTAAGGATATTAAGAAGACAATGGGGGAAGCAGATGTGATTGTGCTCCCATCTACCATATAGGAGGTCCAGGGTTAGATTCCTGGTGAAAAGCAAGCTGGCCTGTGCTGCGAGCTGGCCCATGCAGAGTGCTGGCCTGCATGGAGTGCTGGCCCATGTGGAGAGCTGGTGCAGCAAGATTACACAACAAAAAGAGGCACAGAAGAGAGACAATGAGAGACGCAGCAGATCAGGGGACTGAGGTGACGCAAGAGATTGAGCAGCTTCTCTCCACTCTGGAAGGTCCAAGGATCAGTTCCTGGTGCCACCTAAAGAGAAGACAAGCAAACACAGAAGAACACACAGAGAGCAGACAGCAAGCAATGAGGGGAGTGGTGGGAATAAATAAATAAATAAATAAATAAATAAATAAATCTTTTTTAAAAAAAGAAGATATAGGATGAGCACAAAGAAGAATTTGAAAACATATGTAGAAAAATAGCAGATCTTATGGAAATAAAAGGCACAATAAATGAAATAAAAAATACACTGGAATCATATAATAGCAGATTTGAGGAGGCTTGGTGAGCTTGAAGAAAAGGTCTCTGAAAGTGAACATATAAAAGAACAGATGAAGAAAAGAATGGAAAAAATTGAACAAGTTCTCAGGCAACTAAATGACAGCAAAAGACATGCAAACATACATGTCATGGTTGTCCCAGAAGAAGAGAAGAAAAAAGGGTTAGAAGGAATATTTGAAGAAATAATAGTAGAAAATTTCCCAATCCTATTGAAGGACCTGGATATCCAAGAAGCACAATGTACTCCCATCCAAATAAATCCAAATAGATCAGCTCCAAGACACATATTAATCAGAATGTCACATGCCAAAGACAAAGAGAGAATTCTGAAAGCAGCAAGAGAAATGCAATGCATAACATGTAAGGGATACCCAATAAGATTAAGTGCCGATGTATCATCAGAAACCATGGAGGCAAAAAGACAGTGGTATGATATATTTAAGACACTGCAAGAGAAAAAGTGGATGTGGCTCAAGCAATTGGGCTCCCAGCTACCATACAGGAGGTCCAGGGTTCGTTTCCTGGGGCCTCCTGGTAAAAAGCAAGCTGGCCCATGCAGTGAGCTGGCCCAAGCAGAGAGCTGGCCCACATGGAAAGCCGGCACAACAAGATGATGCAATGAAAAGAGACACAGAAGAGAGACAGTAAGAGATGCAGCAGACCAGGGAGCTGAGGTGATGCAAGAGATTGAGCACCTCTCTCCACTCCGGAAGGTCCCAGGATTGGTTCCACAGTGCCACCTAAAGAGAAGACAAGCAGACACAGAAGAACACACAGAGAGGAGACAGCGAGCGCAAAACCATGAGGGGTGGGGAGAGAAATAAATAAATAAATCTTATAAAAAACAAAACAGCATGGTAGGGTATAAAGACAGACACATAGACCAATGGAACCAAATTGATGGTCCAGAGACAGACCTTCACGTCTACGGCCAAGTGATTTTTAACAAGTCTGTCAAACCCACCCAGCTTGGGCAGAACAGTCCATTCAACAAATGGGTGCTGAGAGAACTGGATATCCATAGCCAAAAGAAGGAAAGAAGACCCCTATCTCACACCTTATACATAAATTAACTCAAAATGGATTAAAAAACTAAATATAAAAGCAAGAACCATAAAGCTAGAAGAAAGTATAGGAAAATATCTTCAAGATTTGGTGGTAGATGGTAGATTCTTAAAGGAGATAAGAGGAGGACAGAGATGGACTACTGATGTTTAATGTATATAGAAGTTTTAATTAGCTTTACTGTAAAAGTGTGGAAATGTATAGAGTTGATGGTAGCACATTATTTTCAGTAATAGCTGGTCTATAAATGGGAATGTGGCTGAAAAGGGTAGTCTAGGGATATAAATGCCAATTGACAAAAAGCTAGAGAATAATCTAGGGACTGAATAGCACAGCAAACCCAGAGGTGGATGAGAATAGTGGTTGATGATACAGATGCAAGAATGTCCTTTGTGAGCTAGAGCAGATGTACATCACTATTGCAGGGTGGTGGGAATGTGGAGAAGCATGGGAAAAATATAACTGGAGTGGCCTATGGATTGTGGTTAACAGTAATAATGTAATATTCATGCATCTATGCCAAAGTTGTACTGTGTTGATAATGGGGGAGTATGGAAAATGTGTGCCAAACATACGCTACGGACTTAGGAATAGTCTGATGATATTATTTTATAATCTGTAACAAATGTTCCACCATGGTGTGGTGTGTTTATAGAGAGTTGTATGGGAATTCTGCACATGTGCATGATTGTTTTGTAAGTTTACAACTTCTGTCATAAAAATGTATTTTTTTTTTCCACCTCATTGTTATAATTTCTTGCATTGCAAGAATCACCATATGT